>JAOTRH010005371.1:0-94948 GCA_034768845.1 Heliamphora exappendiculata
AATCTTGTCATGCTAGTTGATGCCATGCTATAGATGGTTGTATTTGAGATCCATACCATACATCATTGACATTGTCACTTTCATTCTGGCATAATGGAGTCCATTTGTGCAAACCGTTGTTGGGATGGGCTGTATTGAGATTGTCTTTCTTGATTCTAAGTCTTGGACGTCCCTAATTGTTATTTTTTCAAAAATACTTTGGGATGAATTCCCCTTGTACGCCTTGGGTGTGTCCCCGGTGTTACAAAATTGGTTTATACACCCTGGGCGTATCCCCGGTGTCTGAAACGGTTTACGGATATTGTTGGGCACCATGGGTTCGTCACTAGCATTTTGATTTCGATAGCTTGGACTTTTGGGTTGACACCGGTGAAGGCATCACAAGTCTTAAGGTGGGTGACTCCGTAATAAGTTTCGTAAGGGCAATGACAATAAGTCCCTGAGGTAATGACAATAAATCCTGAGGCAATGATAATAAGTCCAGAAGCAATGACAATAATTCCTTGTGGGCAGTGACAATAAGTCCCAAAGGGGCGCAGACCCCAACACCGTTGCCATTGAGTAAAACTGTTGTAGTATGAAGCCCGGCAAAGCATTTACTATTCGAAACAAGGCGCGATGATGGCCTTGGTGATCAAATACTCGTGAAAGTCTACTCTGGTGATTCTTGGCGTGGAATTCCTGTTATAATCTAGGTGCATGTTGGGTTGGGCATCTGCATTTCATATACGACATCTCATACAGGCATGCTTATTGACTTATCTGCTATCTTGTCATAAATTTGTCTGTCTCTTTGACTATAAACTGTACCGGGTGTTATATGATTTGCGTCGTGGTGAATTTTTTGCCGTGAAATTAGTTAGAAGGTTAAAGTGTTTTGCTTATGGGCCTTGGCTCATGGTATTCGTGCCACAGGTGAGAAGCAGTTCTTGTAGGAAGTCATCCCAGAGGGAGAAGAAGAGTTTGAAGAACAAGGCAAGTTCCCAGAGCACGTGGATCTCGCTGATGCATTTTGAGGAGTCGAGACCTCTACTTTTATTCTTATATTCAGTTCTCTCGTGCTTAGTGTAATTTTTGAAATTTCTTGATAAAATTGTATTAGTTAAGTACTTTGAACGGTTTATAACTCCTTTATGATGTAATAACTAACGTATGTAAATATAAATGAATGACTAGAATATTCCTTTATTTATATTTACATATGTCCCGACGTGCCCAGAGGATGGGGCGCCACAAAAATCTCTCCTAAGAACATATACCGATTAGATTGATAAATAACCCTTCCACTACAATGAGGTGCTACTTGTGTTTGTGTACTAGCAGTAACATGCTGTGTAGAATCTGAACCCTCTGCATCAGCACCATGTTCTTAATTTGCACCTGTCTCGATAATTCTCCCACCACGAAGAGGTAACAAAATATCAGTGACTTGTGGTTCTTTTTCTGTTTTACTGGTATTTTCTCTCATTTCTTCCAGAACAATACTGCTTTTGGGCCTGTGGTCCATAATATAAATCTCTTCCAAGAATTGGACATTGGTTCTAACAATGAGCTTCTGATCCTTAGGATTATAAAACAGACCACGCTTTGTTCCCCTGGGATACCCCACAAAGAAACAGACTTCTGTTCTCGGTTCCAACTTATCCGCGTTCCCTTTCAGCGCATGTGCTGGACACCTCCAAATTCGAATGTGTTTCAGACTAAGCTTATGCTCGATCCACAGTTCTGTGGGAGTAGAGGGTATTGACTTATAAGGTACCAAGTTCAGAATGTAAACCACTGTCTCTATAACGAGTCTCCAAAACGAATCGGATAAACCTGAATAACTCATCATAGACCTTACCATCTTCATAACAGTCCTATTCTTTCTTTCTGCTACACCATTCTGCTGCGGAGTGCCAAGTGTAGTCAACTAGGATACAATCCATTCTGATGACAGGTAATCCCTAAACTCTCCAAAGAGGTTTTTCTCACCACGGTCAGATCGTAGTGATTTAATACTTTTACCCAGACGCTTCTCCGTCTCCGCCATGAATTCTTTGAATTTTTCAAAGCATTCAGACTTACGGTGCATCAGGTAAATGTATCCATACCTTGAGTAGTCATCAATGAAACTGATGAATTACTCAAAGTCACTTCTAGCCCGAATTGTCATAGAACCACACACATCAGAGTAAACCAGTTTTAATGGTTCTTTAGCTCTATAGCCTTTGGCCGAAAAGGGCCTCTTGGTCATCTTACCTTCTAAGTAGGATTTACAGACTAAAAGTGCCTCCACTTCCAATGAAATCAAAGGTCCATCTGCTACTAGTCAGTTTACCCTTCGTAGATTAATATGACTCAAGCGTAAGTGCTAAAGAAAAATTTGGTTCATTAAAGAAGAAAAATTTCTTTTATATTGTAAATAAGATGTGTTATTCATTTTAGTTAGTTACAGTGTAGGAAAGATAGGAGATATGACATACAAATCATCCACCAATGTACTAGAAAAAAATAAAATGTTTATTTTTCTTCACAACTACAGAGTCACCAAAATGAACTGAATATTTGTACTTTATTAAGCTCGAGACTGAAATTAAATTTCTTCTAATCGAAGGTACATAAAGATAATCTTTCAGAAAAAGTATCTTATCTCTACTAAAATTAAGAGTGACATTTTTTACTGCAACTGCTGCCACCCTTGTATTATTATCCATGTGCAGGTATATTTCCCTATCACTGAGCTGCCTGATTTCCTAAAACCTCTATAAAGAATTGCAGACATGATTAGTGGCTCCCGTATCTACACACCAGGTACCGGTAGATAACATCGCTAAACATATTTCAACTACGAGTGAATAGAAATTACCTGGTTTGTTCTGTTTACTGAGAAAAATCGAACACTACTTTTTCCAATGCTCAAACTGATTACAGTGATAGCACTTGCCTCTCGAGTTCTTCACATCAGCTTTTGGTCCCTTAATTGCTTTTGGAGCTATGCCTCCCTGTGTTTGAACCTTTTTCTTCTTCTTTTCTTTTGACTTAGATGAAGAACCCTTCTCAATCACATACGCAGAACTTGGCTTCCTAAGAACACCCTCGGCTGCTTAAAGTTCCTTAAGAAGTTCTGCCAATGAAAAGATGAGCTTATTCATGATATAGTTCAGGCAAAACTACTTAAGACTTTTAGGCAGTGTCTGGAGTGTGATATCGACCTAGGTTTTTTCGTCAATTTTAGCTCCAAAGATCTCTAGTTCATTTAGAAGACTGATCATCTTCATAACATAATCCCTAACTGGGGTGCCTTCAGCCATGTTTACATTCATTAGAGATTTCATGGCCACCTACCTAGTAGCACGATTCTGATTTCCAAATATTTCTTTGGCGTTCATAATCATGTCATAGGTACAAGACATAGACTGATGCTGATGCTGCTAAATATTTGACATTAAAGCCAAAATGTAACAGCAAGCCATCTGATCAGCTTTCTGCCACTTCTGATGGGCTTGGGTTTCCTGTTTGGTCGTCCCACATCAGGTACTGGTGGATATATCTTTGTTAACAAAAACTTGTAATTCTCGATAGTTAAGACAATGTCCAACTTACATTTCTAGTCAACATAGTTTGGTCCTATACATTTGTTTTCTTTGAGTATTGAAGCGAGTGGATTGAAAGCCATTTTAATCCCGAGTATCACATAATTAAAAACACCATTAATTATGATGAGAAAAACTTTGAATTTATTTTAATTTGATTTCCTCTACCATTTTAAAAGAAATTCGCCAGCAGCCTGGTATTATGTGAATAGCATGCTCTAATGGGAGGACGTCTCCTATCCATCGTATGACCAGACAGGTCAATTTTTACTAATTTTACTATCTAGGCAACTGACCATACCAAGTAAAATTAAATAGCTGACATAGTTTCGATCAAGTATATAATAGCAGTGACTCAGATGGAAATGATACTATTATATACAGGTAAGTGTTAATCACCATCTAATCTCAAATCAATTGATTCGCAATAAACTCTTAGATGGAAAAGTGAACCACATTAACAATTATTCAAAATTATCCCTAAAATAGGTTTGTACTAGTGATATCAAATTAAATTGTCTGATAGGAAGGAATGCCTTACTACCAACACATAGGGTTTAATTGCATAGCCTACGAACTGGTGATGGAGACAACGGAATTTATCTCTGAATAAATTTTTTCACCCACTTAAATTTTTAAAATATTTTTTAGGGTTATAAAAATCTGTTTAATTAAAATAAATTTATTAATTTCAAAAATCACACGATCTAAAAGAGTCAAACATCTTTTTGTGTACACGATTACAAAAATTTCGGTTTATCAAACCATCTTATCGTGTTTAAAATGCGTAACAAATAAAATTTAATAAATGCACAGTTTTTTCTTCAGCTTTTCAGTTAAGGTAGTGATTAATGGCAATTATTTATTTTATTTTTTATTCCATATTTAAAAAAAAAATTAATTTATTTCGATTAAATATTTTTTTATTTAATTAATTCAAAAATTAAAATTAATTCTCACGCGTTTTCAAGATATCCAATTTTATGAAAAATCAACTTAAACGTGATATTTTGTAAAAAATAAAATATCTAAAGTTTTTCTATTTAATTAAAAACTATAACTAAAAAAATTTAATTTTATAATCAAAGTGAAACGCTAAAGCGTTTCAATTTCATATTGAAGATAAGCTGTAATAATCTATGTTCGTCTTTGATTCCTGTGTACCGATTGTATCAGGATTCTCTGATACTATGTGATAGACAAGTATATCATATATTAGTATCAAACATATCACAAAATGATCAAAAACTTCCCCGGGATAGCTAAACCACCGTCGGCCATCAACCACTGCCGCCGGTACCGCCGCACCAGCCGCTTCAGGCGGCTTTTACCGCCTCGTCCGAGCTTCATTTTTACGCTTCTATATCAAAAAAAAGATCTCAAAAAATAATAATTTTTTATCAAAAATTCTGCTCGAAAACTGCCCGAAAAACTGTAAGAAATTAGCCTGGAAACCACTGCCGCCGCCCACCAGCGTCGCCGCCTCAAACAGGCCCTGTTTGGGCTTTTTTCAGTTGTCCTTTCGCGCCCATGTTTTTTTGGAAAAGAGCTCAAATATACAGCAACTTGTTGCTTCGAAGAACACCTCAAAAACAATCCGAAAAAGTCTCGAAAAATAGCCCCGAACAGTGGCTGTTGCGCTACCGCCGCCGCTAGAAAACTGCTGCTATTTTTTCTTTCTTTTGTGCACTGTTTAGCCTAGTTTTTTTTAATGATTTTTGGATAGTATTTTAGGATATGTTTACTTCTATTTTATGGCTAAAAAATTGCTTAAAAAATAGTTCTAAAAATGATCCAAAAAATCATCAAAACTGTTGTCGGTAAAGCCGCCGGTGGTGGGCTATTTTTAATGATTTTTTACGCTATTTTTGGCTTATTTTTGCATCTATTTTTAATGCATAAATACTACAGAAAACCCACCAAAAAAATCTATTTAAAACCGTTAAAAACTTACCGCGATCCGTGGCTCGTAAAAATCCAAAACCACTGCCTATGCTGCCGCTTGTTCTTCGTGTTCTTAGATTTATTCAACCTGTTCTTAAAATAATCTAAATAAATATTTAAAAATAGATAACTAACTATTACATCGATCCTATGTCTCGAAGGCTCACATTCGATTCTAAAAAAAACTTAATCTATCACGGTCAACCTCTGTGATTAAAAAATTAACTAATCATCATACAAACTCATTCAATCAAACATGAATAATAATATGGCGATCATAAAACTAGAATTTAGAACGCCTGCAAAACAATAGTTAGCACAGTTGTAAAATACCTTGCCCCGATAACTGTAAATAAAAAATAGCTTTGATACCAATTATTGGAGGTAAAACTGCTAACATCATTGTTTTTGCAAACGAAATTAATTGGATGGGCAAACACCAAAACGGGCTCCAGATAAAACTTTTGACGTCGAATGATCAAAATAAAAACCCGTACAACCAAAGTTAATTTAGAAGAATACCTTTTTTACCAGTCGATTCTTCAACTACATTTTATTCCGAGTTGAAGCTCCCGTCAGACATTCTACTGTATTTCCTTATGCAATTTCCGAATATAATGTGGGCTATATTCTTTGGAGAACTCGTACTGGCAGAACCTGGACAGTTTTAGTCTTGGAGACAAGTTATGAAACTAATTCAGCGTACCCACATATTTATAGGGGTACAACAGGGACCTGTGGAGTAATTATGAACAAGACTTCTAGTGGAACACAAATACGTTTCAACAGTTTTCGCAATTAAGCAAACCTCATCGCAGTATCTACAATTATGGAAAACTAGTAGCAGTTTATGTAATTTTCGTAAAACACTAAATTACAGTTCATACCACTTAAGAACTATAATTGCACTCTGACCCACAATCTCAAGACCAACTTGCATTAAGCTCCTGTTATTAAATGCCTAACATTTCTCTCCACGTTAAAATTTTCGATAGCCGTCAATTAAATTTAATTGCTGATAATTTAATTTAATTGGCATCTTAAAATTCCTTAAGCCCTTAAGTTTTTAACTATCTTGTAGTGTTTGGTCCGATTAAAATTTATAAGTTTTCTTAAGGGGGTATCGTCAATCCCGATCTTTCAGGGCATGAATTTCGTTAATAATTAATATTCACCATATAAATAATACTGCTATCCAACTCATAAAAAATATAAACCCATATAAGATCTCACCCTCTAATGAATCAAAACAACAAATATTAAATATACGCAAATCAATAATTATTTCAGGATTAAGAGTATAAATACTATTCATAATAACTTTGGAGTGTGAATTAATTAATATAATCAGTACAAAATTAGTTATCCTAATGTGTCTCGTTCAATACACACAAAGTGTACTAGTATAGAGAGTCGGAATAATAAACGATGTTATTATCTATTCCCTATAACCAAGACAGGCCTACTAAAACTCTGTGCTACAATCGTACTGATGGTATGTCCATTTCCATCTGAACTATGAACATAAAACTTATATTCTACAAGAACCTAGATTCTAATATTCTGTGTGCAAGCCGTACTTGACACACAAGATTAAATATTATACAGAATAAAGGACATCCATGCATAACAATAAAAGAAATATTATACATACATTACTCATAAAGATTCTCATAAGATGAAAATTTAATTTTACTAAAATAAAATTAAATACTAAAAAATAATTTTTAGTATATCAACCCTAACAATCATATGCTTGTTCCCCCTGTGCACTCGGCTTGAAGTCTTATGCCTTCAATCCTAGGCAGTAAGCAGTTCGCAACAGGCATACGTTGAGGGCGAAACCATTGTCGACCAAAATAATCAGTACCCATTTCACTAGACATTTAATGGTTAAATGTAATGGCTTATTATGGGATAGCCCTTCTACTGAAAAATCTCTGTCACTGAAGGCGATAACAGTGGACTATTTCTCAGGTATGAGCATTCCAACTACTTGGTCTGAAGAGACATCAATTGGTATATCCACGCTGTTTAAGGCTTTTAGGACGGCCTGTAAGTCCATGTGAGAGCTACAAGAAACCCCTAAATGCTTACATTGGCTTGCGTCTTCTTAAGCTATTTCAGAACTGCATCTTTCTCTTCACTATTCTGTCTTTCTGCTCTTTTTGGCTACTTCATTGGTTTCTCTGTGCCCCTACTTGGTTGCCCCTTCTCTAGTTGTGCGGGCTTAAAATGTCTTTTGTTCCTTGTCAGAAGCTCTATCTGCTCTTCGGGCTCCCACAATTCTTTAAATCGGCCAATCACTTATCGACTCTCTGCCACCAGGCACCCTTTCTCTCGAAAGGCCAAGAAATTGTATGTGCTGGCTTTCTCTTCATTGTCCCCTTCATTTCCCCAAAAATATTCCTCAATTTCCATTGCATTTTGCGAAAACCAATTAGACTCTTCACCAATACTGGCTTCTAGCTCAAAGAGTTACGGCAACGATACCTCGTCAAATGGGTCTTCATAATCGTATGGAGAGGGAGGGCCCCACGGCTACCACGGGCCTCTATGGTCACGCGGTTCTTCGACTATCGGGTGCCATTATGGCACATCCTCTCCTTTATCATATTCTATATCCGTGAATTCCTACTCTATCTGTTCTAGCTCCCACATGTCATTTTCTTCTTGATAATCCCATTCGAGAGAACATAAGATAGGTCCTTCGAGTAAAGGTATCCTCGGCTTCGGCTCATAAAGAGGAATAATGTATACTGAAGGAACAAACACAAAACTTGTGGTTCCCAACAAATTCACTTGGGCTGAATGCTCCTCTTTCCCTTTTGTTCCTTCTTCTCATTGGCTTTCATACTGACCGCTGGATTTTCTTTCAGCTTACTTTTACTATCAATGTCCTTCCTGTTCGAGGATTGTCTTACTTATGATACTGTTTTCTTTATTTCTTCAAAACTTGGGTTGGCTTTCCCATAACAAAGTGTCTCTCGATGCCAGGCTATATCATCGCTCGAGACGATTGGGACATGCCACTTGATGTCGATTCTCGCCTCTTCTAAATCATCTAATGCCTCAAGGCGGACCAGATCTTCCCATAGTCGTTTGATTTCTTCATCTTCCTCATCATTACCATTGATAGGGGAGGAACTTCCTCCTCGTGGATAATAAAGATCAAAAAATTATTGAAATCATCATCTATTAGATCCTGAATAAGGTCGTCAAGCAGTAGCACTTCTGAACCAGATGGCATAACTATAATTGGCTTTTCTTATGTTGCGGGGACTCTAAATTTTGTGGGATCAAATCCTTTCGACTCTCCTTCAAGGGCGTTCACATTTTGCTGGTTCGCATGATTCAGTAGAGGATTGGTGCTGACATTCGATTTTTGAGTGGCAGTCGGTGGAGGAATCAACTTGTTAGTTAAATGACCATGCCCTTGGTGGAAGGCATAGTATTGAGTAGGGATATATTTGGGTGGCAAAGAATTTGGGGGCGGGGTCAGCTCCAAAGGCTTTAAGAGACCCCTCTCAATCAGATGGCTCAGGATGGATGTCAAATGCACAGTGAGTTAGGTGAAGGTTCTCTTTTGGTTTCATGGTGGATTTTGGGCAGCCGGCTAAGCAGATGGGCTTGCTTGATTCAGGTTGGTGTTTAGCAAGTTCACTTCATAACTTCGACTTACAACATTGGTAGCATTGTTCAGATTACTGGAATACGATTTTTGACCATTTTTTGACTCGGCTGTCCCTCTTCAATACCCCCTGACTGTAGTGCATCTTCTATCTATATCCCAGCATCAAAAACCTGTTCAAATGTCATTAATAACTATGTGATCAGATACTTACGGTACTACAGCTGCAAGTTTTTCACCACTATTCTTACTTATTCCTTCTTAGTGGGTCGGTTCATCATTTTGGTTATCGTAGCCCTCCACCAGGTCAGAAACTCAACAAAGGATTCTTTGGCCTCCTACCGGTTGGTCTCGAGTTCCCGAGTGGTGACATTGAGCTAGATGTTGTAGTTATACTAATTGAAAAATGCAGTAGCAATGTCCTCCCACGTTCTTGTCTTTGCAGCATCTAAAGACATAAACCATTTCTAAATTGCTCCTGACAAAGACCGCTGGAAAAGTTGGACTTTCAATTGATCGCTAATACCTATAGGCGACAAAGTTCCCACGTACATTCTGAAATGGATTCTCAGGTCCCCGGTCCTCTTAAATTTCTCTATATCTGGCATTTTGGACTTCTCAGGCAACTTAGCATTAGGGAATAAACAGAGACCATCAATGCCTAGCATATAATCCTCAACTCCTCGGGCTTTCCTCAAAATCTTCTCCAACTTGTCAACCTTATAAAACAAGATCCACTCCTTGATGACCAGGATTTTCAGGATTCCTAACTAGACAGGCTATACGACTATTGGTTGGGCTCTCTCGGGTCCCACATTATCATCCTAAATATTATCTCCTATACCATCCTCATGGTCATTAGAGTCTGCAACCCGGGTCTACAAAACATGAATCTGAGCCTAACATTGAGTTTGGATCCTAGCCTAATTTATTACAGTGGTACTAACTCCTTTAACAATCCATTGCAATTCCAGAATTGCCCTCATCATATCAGCTATAGTCAGCTTCGGGTTTGCCATCGACAATCTCAACTGACTGGTACGTTTGAGTCTTCCACTCAGAGATTGAGCCCAAGTGCGTATAGGTTCTTCTCTTCTCAGCGCTATTATCCCAAGTCTCTGAACTGATAGGGTTCACGTAAACTGGAATACTCGTTATTTGGGCCTAATCTTAAAGCAACTCACCCTCAATGACGGATCGAGAGGATGAAAACTAATCCTAATCAAGGTGCTAACTATATAAACAAAAGCATCTATAGAAAGAAGGGTTCTACGAATCTATATGCACATGAAAAGGCTGGTAGGTTTTCACTCAGTGTACCTTCTAAATAGAGTCAAGAATATACCTCACAATGCCAGAAATGGTGCAAGGCATGGTTAAACAGTACGTAATAACTCTTTTTGTCACATTTATGGAAGCATGTGGCTAGAAAACTTGCTGGCTTTCCCGACATAGCCCCGAGAAAGTAAACTGACCAGGGTATCGGGTAGGTGGAGCGGGGGTTTGAGAACCAAGCACACAAATATGCAAATGTAAATACGAATACCGATGAAAAGTTTACAACAAGAACCATTTACATTTCATGTTTATCCCTCTTGTGAATTTTTTTTGAAAACCCATCCCTAGGAGAGTTGCCAGAAAAAGCTGCGAATGCTTTGGGTCTCACGTGGAATGCATTAGATATCTATTGTTTTTAGAAAAATATTCTTTTTCTTTTTAAAAACAAAAATTCAAGATATCAAGACATCCTTTTTGAAAAATGAAGTCGCCACTTATTTTTTGAGAAAAACTAAGAAAAATAAAAAGAATGATGCGGGTCTCTTAAAAACGTAACTAGAGAAAAAGAGAGTTCGGGGGCTAAGGTACAAAAAAAGAAAGTATTAGGCACCCTTTTTGCCCAACCGTGAGGTTGGCCTCTACTTTGTCAATATTGGTTCTTGTTGTAAACTTTTTAAAGGTAACATATATAGAACCGGAGGGGGGGGGGGGGGGGGGGGGTTAAATAGAGTTCAAACAGAAGCAAGTAGTGAAACAAAACTTATCTACGATCCTAGGGTCATGCAACTTGATTATTATTTCTAGATATGCTACATGTATTGTTTGAGTAAAGCAAAGCGAAAAACATGCGAGTAAGCGATAAAACAAACAAGTAAGATTCTAATGGTCATATAACCATATTTCTGTTCCTATCATGCTGTAAACAAGCTATACAGAACAAGCAGAATAGACTTAAACATCATATTTAAGTTACTGGTTATGCACAAAACTCACGACCGTAGCAACAGCTATTGCAGCTGTGACAAAAATAGTCACAAAACAGGCGGCCGTGACAAAAATAGGGTTATTGCAAAGAACAAAATAATAATATCTCACGGTCGTAACAAATAAATGTCACAGCCATGGTTTTTAAGGGTATAGAAAGGGTGTATACATTACACATGGCCTAAAACAGGCTTAAATGAATAGGATATGCGGGACAGAAATCATAACCTATTGGTTTTAAGCTAGATCCATCATCCATCATCCTTTATACAAGCAATAACTCTAAACAGAATATACATGCTATCAAATTTGAATAACAAAATGTTTAAAACACCTTTCCATGTTACTGGCCTTACCAAAACTTCACAGCTGTAGCCAATGGATGTCACGGCCGTAATAAGAAAAGAAGACAAAATGCGTGGCCGCCATATTTGTATAACCTCAAAATATAAGGATATTGAGGTACACAAAATAGAGATCATAACCCATTTGGTTTTAGGCCAGATCTGCCATCTATTACCCAACATGAAACTAAATAGAGATACAAAAAGAAAAAAATACTAAACAAAGCAATAAAAGGATGTACAAACTTAACATAAACAGATAACAGAGAGTTTTGAAGAGGGTTTTTGCATTTCTGGCCTTAAAACAATCTCACGACCATAACAACAAGATATGACAATCGTGAATATAAAGAGGCATAAATGTACTGGCTCTTATAAAAAGAGCACGACCATAATTGTGGGTTTAACAAAACATACGGTGGTGACATAAGAAGGTTACGGTCGTTATGTTCCAGAACCTCAAAAAGCTTTGGATGTGTTCAGTGTGCTTGTGAGTATCGAAATAGAATGTAAATAATTGTAAATATACGAAACAAAGAGGTATGAATATATTGCTAATAATGAAAAAATTGGAGGAAATAAATATTTACATTGAAATGAACGATAAACAAGCAATAAAACAATCAAAACCTTATCCACGACACCCTCGAGGGAAGAAGAGGAGGGTTTAAGAAGAGTCATGGGATCTTAAGATTACCTCGTGTGAATATCCACCTCGAATGGCCCCTCGATGGTGAGAATAAGATACCTCCAAGCCAATATGCATGCTCCAAGAACTCCTCCGAAGTAAGCAAGAACACGAACGAGGCTCAGGAAGTATAGGATAGATGGGAGAATATCGAATGGGAGAGTATTTTGACAGAGTTTGGGCCTCAAGGTATGTCTCTCTCTTGTTTCTGCTTGGAATATTCGCCTATTTATGAGCAAGGCAAGCAACACAGACCCTTTCTGGGATGTTGCCATCTGTCCAAAAAGGGGTAGCAGTGGCAGCCGCTACCTTTTTCCTTTTATATAGTATAGGTGTAACACCTAAAACCCGGGTCATGAGAAAAGCTAGGACCTTTTCAAAACATAAACATTTTGCACACTTTGAAATCTCACAGGCTATTTTATAGAAAGGATAAAAATCACACTAAAGCGGAAAACAACATCGAACCCGATGTTTCACTCTCAAGATACAAAGGACATACATGCATTAAATATAATTTCCACCAGGCTTACAACACTTGGTACTAACACCAAGAACATGAAAAACAATACATGATCCAAAAGAAACAAAAGGAAGACTAAAAGACCTTTCACCCCATCTGGCTTCTCCAGATCAACCTGCTAATCAAAAGCGCCTGAACAAAGTTTTCAAATCCCACACCGTGAGCCAAAGCCAAGAAGAAAACAGACGAAACATGAAATAAAAGCAAAGCATGCTAACAGAATAATATCATTATTACCACTCACACGAGCCTCGAAAACAGTTTTATAAAAATCTATAATGATTCACATGCAATTCATGAAATGCATTTTTACGGGCTTTCACGGAAGGACCACAGCCCCATCTAATGCATCTTTACAGGCTTTCATCGAAGGACCGTAACCCCTTCTAATGCATCTTCACGGGCTTTCACCGTAGGACTGCAACCCCTCATTAGGCATGAATGCATCTTCATGGGGTTTCACCGTAGGACCGCAACCCCTCATTATGCATCGTCAACCAGAGTTAACTTTCACCCAACCACGAACAAATATCACATTCTTGGAAACCATGTCATCTCTGCAAATGATAACAAAAATAAAGAGAAACTCCCAAGGCCACATTACAACCTGCCAGAAAAAGAAAACACCCCCTACAGGAAGTCAGTCGACTGAACCACCATTCAGTCGATTGAAAAAGGTTACTGGAATCAAGAATTCCCTAAAAACCCAGGTCAGTCGACTGAGTCACCCACTTCAGTCAACTGAACCCACACACTGTCCATTTAGTCAACTTAACTACCCACTTCAGTTGACTAAATGTTGAGAAAAACCCTAGCGCCGACCAAAAAAGTTTCACAGCCCCTCGTCTTGGTCCAAAATAACCCAACCAAATCCAATAAATTTGCCTTTCTGAAACCCACAGGCACACACAAGACCAACAACTTCGAAGATAAATCGTAAAAACACTTCAAAAACCTTTTTGTCCAACCAAACATTGTCTAAACACGTAAAACAACTATACATGCATTTTAAAATAGTAAAAATGCATAAGATTCCTCACAGCACCCCTTTAAGATATGAAAGTCTAGGATCCTACCTCGTTGAGTTAAAAACTCGAAGCTTTGAACCCCGAAGCAAAAACAAAAGTTGCCAAAATAAAATTCTATTCGAATGAACACGACGCTCCCGACACGGATAACAAGGATCCGTTATTCGATCACCAAAAAACTAAGCCTGGTCCAATAAGAAAACTAGAGAGAATATGGAGGTTTTAATTAAGAAAAAGAATCTTAGCTAACAAGTTTCAAAAAAATATCTCCTAAAATATCTAGCCAAGGCTGATATTTATAGGGCCCATAAAAAATCTCTTTTTTTTTTTGCACCACAATGCCCAATGATCCCTCGATTCAACCCAACATGCATTTCTAAGCTCGAACATGCATAAAACGTATATAAACATGTTATTGTAAAAATAATAAACAAGACGTCGAAAAATATTATGAAATTAAAACAGAATCGGGTGTCACAATAGACTGCTACCTTTATGGTGGTGAAAAGGACAGTCGTGACTTTCAAAAGTCACGGCCTGGATAAAAAGCAATGGTCGTGACAAAAAAAGTCACGACTTGGTTTAGGGTTTTCAAAAAGGTTATGGCTGTGAGAGCAAGGACACGGTCTGTTTTAGAGTTTTCAAAAAGATGGCGGCCGTGAGGATAGGAATGTCACGGCCTGAATGTTATTTACGATTTTTGGGTTTTGAGCCATATTCATGATTTTTCTTGCTTGGGAGTATCTTTGAGCATGATTTTCATACTTTCGTCATTAGAGTGCATTCGAGATGGGTGCCTAAGATTTGGCTTGATCAGACTGAGGTGTCTATAGGATACAGGCCAGAATTGAGAGAATCAAGCATAGGGAAGTATGGGCCAACGCTGAATGGCCATTTCATCAATGAAGGGGATGATTTCCCTTACTGTGGGTTCCTTGAACCATGCATAGAAGAGAAGATCAACAAGAAATTGCTAGGGCTAGAGATCTTCTTCAGCCATCAGCTATTCGACAATGATGAAGAGGTTGAGATTTGGCAAATGGGTTTCACTGGAAAGATGCAGATAGGATGGATAGATCTTTGTGAAGAAGGAGATTTGGGATCTTTCTTCAATGAAGAGATGGCCGAGGTGCGTATGCGCAATGATAATGAAGACTAGAACGTGCTGATGATGGAACATGGTGCACCTACGGATCACACCTCACTTATCATAGATGCAACTAAAATAAAAAAGAGTCAGTCTTTTGAGTCTTTTATTAAGCATGATGTAACAAGTGAGTTGGAGCTTGAGTCTGTTGAATCTGTCTTTACCAAGTCGGTCAACGCTGAGTCTGTCGGGAATGCATATGTTGGCATCCTGAGCCCTTTTTGTTTTGAATCTCAAGATATCCTTTTGAAATCAATGAAATAAAATTAGACTTTGCTTACTTTGCTGTGTCTCAAATATTTTGTCTTGATTCTAAAGATTTTAACCAATTCGAGGAGGATATCCCCCAAGAATTAAAATTTTTAATTGAAAAGGAAGAAGAAATACGGGCTAAACCTGTAACCGAAGAAACTAATTTGATAAATCTTAATAATGAAAAAGATCCACAAATGATTCAAGTTAGTTCCACATTATCTTTAGAGGAACGTGAACAATTAATCTTTTTATTAATAGAATTTAAAGATATTTTTGTATGATCCTACGAAGGTATGCTTGGCATAGACTGTTAGGGTTGTATACTGAAAATCATATTTTTAGTACTTAATTTTATTTTAATAAAATTAATTTTTCATTTTATGAGAATCTTAATGAGCAATGTATGCAATATCATTTCTTTAATGTTATGCATGGATGTCTTTTATTCTGTATAGTATTTAATCTGGTGTGTAGTACGACTTGCACACAAAAGACTAGACTTTAGGGTCTTGCAGAATATAAGTATTTGTTCACAGTTTAAATAGAAATGGACATACTATCGGTACGACTGTAGCACAGGATTTTAGTAGGCCTGTCTTGATTATGGGGAACAGATAATAGCATCGTCTATTGTTCGGACTCTCTGTGCTAGTACACTTTGTGTGTATTTAATGGGACACATTGGGATAATTAATTTTATATTAACTATATAAATTAATTGGCACCTCAAGGTTATTATGAGAGTACTTATGCTCTTAATCCAAAAATAATCATTGATTTGCGTATATTTAATATTCATTGTTTTGATTTATTAGAGGGTACGATCTTATATGGGTCTATATTCCTGGTGAGTTGGATAGCGGTATTATTTATATAGTGAATATTAATTATTAACGAAATTCACGTCTTGAAAAATCGAGATTGACGAAACCCCCATAAGGAAGCTTATAAGTTTTTACCGGGCCAAACCCTACAAGTGGATTTGATTATCCGATGGTCAAATAAGTTAAGCGAAAGGGCTTAAGAAATTTAAAGATGCCAATTAAATTAAATTACTAGTAATTAAATTTAATTGGCGGGTATCGAGAATCTTAGCGTGAAGAGATGAGATAAGCATTTAATAACAGGAGCTCAATGCAAGATGATCTTGGCAGTTTTGCCTCCCACAATTGGTATTAGAGCCGTTTCGATTCTTGTTTACGATTTATCGATAGGTCGGGTAGATTTAGAACTGTGCTAATTTTGTTTTGCAAGCGTTCTAATCCCGAGTTTATGATCATCATATTTTTCATGTTTGATTGAATGGTTTGGATGATGATTTAATTTTTTAATCACGAGGGTTGATCGTGGTAGTTTAAGCTTTTCAGATCGAATGTGAGCCTACGGCATATAGGTTTTCGATGTAAAAGTTTTTGAATATTGTTTTAGAATATTTAAGAACATGTTGAATATCCAAGAACACGAAGAACAGGCGACGGCACCGGCGATAGTTTCGGGAGTTACAGGCCACGGATCACGGTGGTTTTTTCATAGATTTTTTAATAGTCTTTTTAGCAATTTTTTCTACCGTTGTTAGGCTTAAAAACAATATTAAAACCAATCCCAAAATATTAAAAAAAAATGACACAAAAATAGCCCATCGGCGGCTCCACCGGTGATGGTTCAGGGCCATTTTTTGATGGTTTTTTGCGTTTTTTTTTAGACTGGTTTTGAGCATATTTTTTGGCATAAAAAAGTAGTAAAATAATCTTGAAAAGAAGTCTAAAAAGATGGAAAAAAGAGCATCAAAATTGTCTTGGATCGTGTTTTTTTGATATGTTTTGATCGTGAAGTAATATATCTATATATCACTACAAATCAGAGAGTCCTGATGCAATCAGGGTGCAAGAAACTAATTCAGAAAAGGATTATTACAGATTATCTTCAACAGAAAACTAAAACTATTCGGAGTTTCGAATTGATCATAAAATCAGGATATATACATATCTTTCATTTATATTTTTATGAACTACGTGGATGATGTATATTTTTTTTATATTTTTCTATTAATTTTATTAATTCAAAAAATTTGGTTTTAATTAAATATTTTGTAAAAGAAAATAAAATAAATTTTTTTTCTTTAATTAAAATTTGTAATTGAATAGAAAAATTTTAGATATTTTATTTTTTACAAAATATTACGTTTAAAATGATTTTTTATTAAATCGAATTTCTTAAAAAAATGTTGAAATTAATTTTGAAATTTGAATTAATTAAATAAAAAAATATTTAATCTAAGTAAATTATTATTTTCAAAAATTGTATAGCATAAAGTAAAATAAATAAATACCTTTAATGACTACCTTAGTTGAAAAACTAAAGAAAAAATTATGCATTCATCGAATTTTATTTGTTACGTATTGAAACACGAAAAGATGGTTTGACAAATCGAAATGTTTGGAATTGTGTATACGGAAAGAAGTTTAATTCTTTCAGATCGTGTGATTTTTCAAATTATTATATTTATTTTAATTGAACAGATTTTTATAACACAAAAATATTTTAAAAATCTAAATGGGAAAAAAAATTTATTTACAGATAAATCATGCGGTTTCCATCACTAGTTTGTAGGGGTTGTAATTAAATCCTGCGTGTTGGCAGTAAGGCCTTCCTCCTTATCGGATAGATTAATTGCGGTATCGTCAGTACAAACCTCGTTTAGGGATAATTCTGAATAATTATTACTGTGGATCACTTTTCTATCTGAAGGGCTCATTACAAAGCGATTGATTTAGAATTAGGTGGTAGTTAACACTTAGTTATAAATAATTAGTATCCTCTCCATTTGATTCACTACTATTATTTACTAGACCAAAGTTATGTCAGCTGTTTAATTTTACTTGGCATGGTCAGTTACTCAGATAATAAAATTAAAAGAAATTGACCTGTCTGGACAAATAATGGATAGTAGACGTCCTCCCATTGAGGCTTGCTATTCACAGGGTACTAGCCTGCTGGCGAATTTTTTTAAAAATGGTAAAAAGAACCAAATTAAAATAAATTCAAAATTTTACTCGTCACAATTAATGGTTATTTTAATTATGTGATTTTGAGGAATAAAATAACTTTCAATCCTCTCGCATCAATACTCAAAGAAAGCAAACTTACGTGACCAAACCATGTTGACTAGAAAAGGAATTTGGACATTATTTTAACTGTTGAGGATTATAAGTTTGTATTAACTGAGATATGTCCACCAGTACTTGATGTGGGGTCGACCAAACAGGAAACTCTAGCCCATCAGAAGTGGCAGAAAGCTAATCAGATGGCTCGCTATTACATTTTGGCTTCCATGTCAAATTTTTTGTAGCATCAGTATCATTCTATGCCTAGTGCCTATGACACGATTATGAACCTAAAAAAATGTTTAGGGATCAAAATCGTGCTGCTGGGCAGGTCAGGTGGCCATGAAGTCTCTAATGAATGCAAATATGGCTGAAGGCACCACAGTTAGGGATCATATTCTAAAGGTGATCAATCTTTTGAATGAACTGGAGATCCTAGGAGCTGAAATTGATGGGAAAACCCAGGTCGATATCATACTCCAGTCACTGCCTAATAACTTTAAGCAGTTTTGCCTGAACTATACCATGAATAAGCTCAGCTTTTCATTAGTAGAACTTCTAAAAGAATTTCAAGCAGCCGAGGGTGTTATTAGGAAGCTAGGTACAGTGTATATGGTTGAAAAGGGTTCTTCATCTAAATCGAAAGGCAATAAGAAGAAAAAGGTTTAAACACAGGGAGGCATAGGTCCAAAAGCAATTAAGGGACCAAAAACTAGTGTGAAGAAGCCGAGAGGCAAATGCTATCACTGTAACCAATTTGGGCATTGAAAAAAGCAATGCCCAATTTTTCTCAATAAGTAGAACAAACTAGGTGTTGGAGGTAAGACTACCAAGATCTTTGTTTTTGCAAACGATTAACAAAAAAAATTAACTGGACGGGCAATCGCCAAAACGGGCTCCAAATAAAACTTTTGATGACGAACGATCAAAATAAAACCAGTGTATCCGAAGTTAATTTAGAAGAATACATTTTTACTGGTCGAATCTTCAACTACGATTTGAATCCGAGTTGAAGCTCCTGTCAGATCTTCTAATGTATTTTCTTATGTGATTCCCGAATATAGAGTGGGCTATAATCCTCCGAGAATTCGTACCGGCAGAACTAGGACAGCTTTAGTCTTAGAAGATAAGTTATGAAACTGGTTCAGCCTACCCGCATATTTATAGGGCTACAACAAAGACCTAAGAAATAATTATGAGTAAGACTTCCAGTAGAACACAGACACATATCAGCGGTTTCCACAATTAAGCAAACCTCATAGCGGTATCAGCAATTATGAAAAACTAGTAGCAGTTTCTGTAATTTTCATAAAATATTGAATTATAATTCACACCACTAATGAATTATAATTGCATTATGACCCATAATCTTAAGACCATATAGTATTGACCTCCTATTATTAAATGCTTATCATTTCTACCCACGTTAAGATTTTCGATACCCGCCAATTAAATTTAATTACTGACAATTTAATTTAATCGGCATCTTGATATTCCTTAAGCTCTTCCGCTTAACTTATTTGACGACCAGATAATCAAATCCACCTGTAGGGTTTGGCCCAGTCAAAACTTATAAGCCTCCTTAGGGGGCATCATCAATTCCGATCTTTTGGGACATGAATTTCGTCAATAATTAATATTTACCATATAAATAATACCGCTATCCAACTCACCGGGAATATATAGCCATATAAGATCGCACCCTCTAATGAATCAAAACAACGAATATTAAATATATGCAAATCAATAATTCTTTTAGGATTAAGAGGATAAGCACTATTCATAATAACCTTGTGGTGTGAATTAATTTATATAGTCAATATAAAATTAATTATCCTAAATGTCCTACTCAATACACACAAAGTGTACTAGAACAGAGAGTCGGAATAATAGACAACGCTATTATCTGTTCTCTGTAACCAAGATAGGCCTACTAAAACTCTGTGCTATAGTCATACTAATGGTATGTCCATTTTTATCTAAACTGTGAACATAAAACTTATATTCTGTAAGAACCTAAAATCTAATCTTTTGTGTGTAAGTCATACTCTACACACCAGATTAAATACCATACAGAATATTGGACATCCATGCATAATATTGAAAAAAATGATACATATACATTGCTCATTAAGATTCTCATAAAATGGAAAATTAATTTTATTAAACTAAAATTAAATACTAAAAATATGGTTTTCAGTATATCAACCATAACAATTTCCCATTTATACTCAAAACCATACTGCCTCATATCTGACTCCTATGCCCTCTACATGACTATCAAAAGTCTTAGCTGGTAAGCTCTTTGTAAAGGATTTGCAAGGTTGTCTCCTAATGCAAGCTCTATGCTTGACTAAAAATATGAGTCTGTGTACCCCAAATGTACTAGACTGTCTGCCTAGTAAACCAACATATAATCTTTAGTCCTTTTCAGATACTTGATTATATTCTTTACCGCAGTCCGATGCTCCCGCCCTGTGTTAGACTGATATCTACTAACCATGCCAACGGCAAAGCAAATGTTGGGTCTAGTATAAAGCATAGCATAAATGAGGCTTTCTACTGCCGAAGCATAAGGAATCGCCTTCTTCTTCTCTATCTCTTCAGGTGTCTTACGACACTAATCCTTGGATATAGTGATTCCATGCCTGAAAGAGAGAAATCCTTTCTTAGAATCTTGCATGCTAAAACGAGCAAGGATATCATCGATATATTTTTCTTGTGATAAAGCCCAACATCCTTTGTTTTCGATCTCACACAAGCTTGATCCCAAGGATGTGACTGGCTTCTCCCAAATGCTTCATATCGAACTGTCCAGATAACCATACTTTAACCGTAGATAATGCCCCCACATAATTTTCGATGAGTAAGATACCGTCTACATAAAGTACTAGGAAGATCACCACGCTTCTGTCACGCTTCTCTTATACATAGGACTTATCTGGACTTTGATCAAAACCATAAGACTTAATAGCTTAATCAAACCGAGTGTTCTAAGACCTCAATGCTTGCTTAAGTCCATAAATGGATCTCTTAAGCTTACACAACATGTGTTCCTAGCCCTTTGCAATGAATTCGTCTGGTTGTATCATATAGATATACTCGTCAAAACTTCCGTTAAGGAAAGCTATTTTAATGTCCATTTACCAGATTTTGTAATCAAAATGAGCGGCAATGGATAAGAGAATTCAGATAGACTTAAGCATAGCTACCGGTGAAAATGTTTTCTCATAATCGATTCCTTCTTTCTGAGTGAACCCTTTAGCAACAAGTCTGGCTTTGAAGGTTTCAACCTTCGCGTTAGCTCCTCTCTTCCTCTTGTAGATCTACTTGCATCCAATTAGTTTTATCCCTTCAGGTGGTTATACAAGTTTTCAGACCTCATTGGAATACATAAATTCTATCATTGAATTCATAGCCTTTTTTCAAAGATCTGCATCTTTGTCTTGAAGAGCTTTATTGTAGTTACAAGGCTCGGTATCTAGTTCTGCCGGGATCCTGTCAAAAGACTCTTCCAAGAACATATACCGGTTAGGTTGATGAACAACCCTCCCACTACTACGAGGCACTACATGTGTCTGTGTACTACCAGTAACATGCTGTGCAGAATCAGAATCCTGTGCATCAGCACCCTGTTCTTGATTTGCACCTGTCCCGATAATCCTCGCATTACGACGAGGTAATGAGATATCAGTGACTTGTTATTACGTTCTACTAGTATTTTGTCATGCCCCGAACTCCGAGTCACGTGAAACACCCACAAACAACCAATCTGAGAATACACTCTCAAAATTAAACCATACATGTATTGTATGTAATCGCCAAACGGCATACATTACACAGTTTCAACACCGAAAAAATATGTTACAACATACATGTAACAAAAAGAATAAAAAGGAAGACTACAGCTCTTCCACCTCTCCGGCACCTCCAGATCAACTTGCGTGACCGGTACCTGAACAAAATCAAATCGCACACCGTGAGCCAAAGCTCAGTAGAAACTAGATAACACGTGCAGTATAAGCTAAACATGCTAGAAAAAGGAGGTGCAGTTTTAGACACTCTTGCAAGCCTTAAAAACAATTTTCATATGCAAACAGGAAAGCGAGGATACAAACCATCTTTAAACTCACTCACAAGAGCCTTGAAAACAGTTGAAAAAGGGTTTTTAGATCGCGATTCACACGACTCTTAAAATAATTTGAAAACTGGTTTATCCGTCCCACAATGTAGTTCATGCAATCTATGTAACTTCTCAAACTTCCACCGAAGGACCGCAACCCCCATCAGTGCAACGTTCACAACACATACAACACACACAACGCACGCAACCCGTGCAACACACATCTTCACAGACTTTCACCGTAGGACCATCACCCGCCCTAATCACATACCTTCACGGACTTTTACCGTAGGACCGCGACCCCCTTCAATGTACCTTTATGAACTTCAACCGAAGAACATCAGCCTAACCGAACACACCTTTACGGACTTTAACCGAAGGACCTCGGCCCTAACCTTCTCGGACTGTCACTGAAGGACCGCAGCCCTATCGAATGTACCGTCAGCCAGAGCTAACATTTATCGAATCACATGTTCATCTATCTCATTCCATACACTTATGCATAATCTAACCAGGATTTAAATGCATAAAACCACGTACTATCACTACGTTTTAGAAACCACGTCATATGCTACACACGCGACTCACACAACACTTGCAACCCACGCATCCGTTCCTCAGAACCCACATACACATGCTTATAAAACTCTGAGTTTTAAAGCATAAAACCACGTTATAAGTACCGACATCAAAGCCATATAATTCCACGTACATAATCCGTACATAAATAAACAGTTTAAATGCACATAGCCATATATAACTTCACATCATGACACCACCTGTCAACAACCCGACATCCACTCACAAGGATCATACACAACCCACAGAACCAAGCTTAATCCGAAAGCCAGCGCTAAACCCCTCAACAACGAGGTCACAAAACACCACCTTTTTCCCAAAGGTGCTACGGGTCCAAACACACCCCGCTCACAACTGTGCCCTGACAACACCTTGTTTAAACACGCACGCTATCCCCGAGGACGGCATCTAAACAAACGCCCGAAGCCACAACACGACCCCCAAAACCACCACACAACCCATCGAACCCCCAAAAGAATCCAACAGTATTTTAATCGATTAACCCAATAATCAATCAACCGAATACTGTAAGAAACCAATTGGAAACCAAGAACTCAACCACCAGACAACAACACAACATCCCGGATCCAATCGACCCAAAGGAGCTAAGGTTTCAACCGTCTAAACGCCGAATCAAAACCTCCAAACACCCATCCAACACCCTCGGACATACACAAGCCCAAGCCTCACACCAAAACCTCGGAAGGAACACCCGATACCCAATTCCATCCAACTGAAATAGCATAACCCCCTTTCAAAAACCGAAACCCGATTGTTAGAAACATAAAACGAGTTTTTTTTTGCATTTTGAACCGATAAAAACACCCACGATTACACGTAGCACCCTTATAAGACATGAGAGTCTACGATTGT
This sequence comes from Heliamphora exappendiculata, assembly GCA_034768845.1. Lineage (NCBI taxonomy): Eukaryota > Viridiplantae > Streptophyta > Magnoliopsida > Ericales > Sarraceniaceae > Heliamphora > Heliamphora exappendiculata. The sequence continues at coordinate 24,077 of JAOTRH010005371.1, forward strand.
ACCTCGGTGAGTTCAAAACTTGATGCCTCAAAAAATGCACTTTGCCAATACAAAAATCCTTCCAGATGAACACGAAGCCCTCACCACGTTAAACACGGATCTTCTACTCGATCGCCAAAACGCAAGCCTTTGGCCCTCCGAAAGCTAGAGAGAAGGTAGAGAAAACTTGGAGGGAGAGAAAAGATGGAGGAAAGATATTTTGTTTGGCTAAAAAAGATATTTTAAAAGCTTTATAGAGACTCGTGCCCAGCCACCATCGTTCGAGCGGACCCCTGCCGACATGACACTCTGCCATTCCACCGCTCGAGCGTACAACCACCGCTAGAGCGGTCAGCCACCGACTCAACTCTCTGGCACCACCCCACTCGAGTGGTCAACGCTGAAAGAAGGTCCAAATGAAGAACCAAAACCAAGCCCCCGCAGGCATAACACATCTCTAAACATGCCGTTCTAAAATGATTAAAACCATAACCAACACATGATAAAACATCGCAAAAATTAAAATGGGTCAGGGTCTCACATCTCTACCCCCTTAAAGGAATTTCACTTCCGAAATTCAACTCAAGGTCAAAATAACAAACCGTCGATTGCAATCGACACATGCATACGAGATGGTGAGCCAAACCATTCTTAGGATATAATCAAACAAGGTCAGGCTTCCTAAATAATGGCCAACTACCTCAAAGACACGGGATCTACAACTCACCCCAACCTCACATCCACACCAACTGCTGCCTCAACACAGCATACCACCCGCGGAATCCATCACCAACTCCCAAACAGATGCAAGAAAGGAACTAGCCCAAAGCCTGCAGACTCAGATAGTACCTCTGCTCATTGAAGGCATATCTGTATCCTCTGGCACGACAGGAGCCCTAGATGAATCGAGAGCTATGAGGGTATAAGCTCGGGGCAATGTCACTCTGCCCTGTCCACCATAACTCGGCACTGTCGGCTGCCACACTGACTGAACTGATGTACTCCCACCTGCCATCTAGGAAGTCTGAACCGCATGATACTGTTGTCGTTCCTGCACATACGAACCCTTTGGTGTGCCCACTGTACTCGGCGCACTCTCTCTTTGGGGACAGTTCCTGTGAACATGTCCAGGCTGGCCACATCCATAGAAAATCTGTAACTCTCTTCCCTGTGACTAAATCCATGAACCCTGGGATGACTTTGGCTGTGGGCACTCCGACACACGATGCCCCGACTGTCTGCACTGATAGAAAATCAACTCCTTCTGCTCTGACCTTCCAGATGAAGCCATTGATGGTGCTGGTGCAGAGAACTGCTGTGGTAACCCAGACGGGCGAAAGCTAGGACCAGAGGACCTCTTCCTCTTGCTGAAACACCTACCAGCCTATGCCTCTGTTCCACCCTAAGGCGTCCTAGCCTCCCTGGAAGCTTGAATCTCAGTCATAGTGTTCGCAACCCTCGCTGCTACCTCCACCAACTCTGTGAAGACACGAAGTCCCAATGCAACCACACGCTCCCTGATCGCTGGCCTCAAGCCCCGCTCAAACCTCATAGATCGTAGCTCGTCTGTGCTCACCAACTCTGGTACAAACCGCGACAAGCTCTAAACCTGCCCTCGTACTGCATGACATCCATGGTCTCCTGGGTAAGAGTGTAGAACTCTTCCCTATACCAGTCCCTCTTCGAAGTCGGGAAGTATTTCTCCAGAAACACTCCTATAAAGGTAGCCCATGTGACCTCCACTGTGGTCCTGGCATATCTCCACCATGCGTGAGCATTACCTCTCAACTGAAAGGTGGCAAAAGAAACCCGTAACTCATCCTCCACAATCTGCAACGTGCCCAGGATCTGAGCCACCAACTCCAGCCACTCTGTGGCCACAATAGGATCAGGATCTCCCACAAAGGTAGGCGGATCCATGCGCCTGAACTCCCACATCGCTACTATAGCCCTCGCCTCAGGTACTCCCTCTCTCTCCCTAACGATCTCACCTCTAACCAACTGCTGAATAGAACCCACCAGCACACGCAACAACTCCGTTGCGTCCATCGATCCTAGGGGAGCATTTGCGTCCCCAGCATTAGGGATAGGGATATCCCCTGGGCTAACACCATGGCCACGGCCACGGCCACGGCTACGGCCTCGACCACGGCCTCGCCCTTGTCTCGCAGATTTTGCGTCTATATGAAAAAGACAAAACATGAGATGTAGCACATAGCATAAACCACCTAAGCATGCTAACACATAAGAACATAGGTTCATGCTAAACAACCCCACATACCGAGGAGAACCAACAAGAATGACACATCAATCTGGATAACCTACTTTGACTCCCCACTAGAAATCACGTCAGCTAAACGCGTTTCTAACTTGGTTCCCAAGTTTGTTAATCCAAACGCCCAAAGGCAGGACTAATCAATCTCACAGTCCAACTCCCATGCTCAATGGTACACAACATCTTCATGCTTAACATGTCAACACGTTCATGTGCGTCTAAACACATACAATCAAGCACACGCAATCAACCTCAGACGGGATACACCATCTTTCCACGGCTCTTAGGTATTCGAACCCAGAGCTCTGATACCAATATGTCACGCCCCAAACTCCAAGTCACGTGAAACACCCACGAACAACCAACCCGGGAATACACTCAAAATTAAACCATACATGCATTGTATATAATCACCAAACGACATACATTATACAGTTCCAACACTGGAAAAATATGTTACAACATACATGTAACAGAAAAAACAGAAAGGAAAACTACAGCTCTTCCACCTCTCTGGCACCTCAAGATCAATCTGCGTGACCGATATGTAAAGAAAATCAAATCCCACACCGTGAGCCAAAGCTCAGGAAAAACTAGAAAACACGTGCAGTATAAGCTAAACATGCTAGGAAAATAAGGTGTAGTTTTAGACTCTCTTTCAAGCCTTAAAAATAATTTTCACATGCAAACAAGAAAGCGAGGATACAAACCATCATTAGACTCACTCACAGGAGCCTTAAAAACAGTTGAAAAAGGGTTTTTAGATTGCGATTCACACGACTCTTAAAAAAAGTTTGAAAATAGGTCTATCCGTACCACAATGCAGTTCATGCAATCAATGTAATTTCTCGGACTTCCACCGAAGGACCGCAGCCCCAATTTATGCAATGCACATAACCCATACAACACACACAACTCACGCAACTCGTGCAACACACATCTTCATGGACTTTCACCGTAGGACCATCACTCGTGCTAATGACATACCGTCATTGACTTTCATCGTAGGACTGCGGCCCCCATCAATGTACCTTTACGAACTTCAATCGAAGGACCCCAGCCCTACCAAACACACCTTTACGGACTTTAACCAAAAGACCTCAGTCCTAACCTTCTCGGACTATCACTAAAGGACCGCAGCCCTACTGAATATACCTGTACGGGCTTTCACCGAGGGATCGCAGCCCTATCGAATGTACCGTCAGCCAGAGCTAACATTTACCGAATCACATGTTCATCTATCTCATTCCATACACTTATGCATAACCTAACCAAGATTTAAATGCATAAAATCACATACTATTAATACGTTTTAGAAACCACATCACATGCTACACACGCGACTCACACAACACTTGCAACCCATGCAACATGCATCACATGCATCCGTTCCTCAGAACCCACATACACATGCCTATAAAACTCTGAGTTTTAAAGCATAAAACCACGTTATAAGTAATGACATCAAAGCAATATAATTCCAAGTACATAATCCGTACATAAATAAATAGTTATAAATGCACATAGCCATATATAACTTCACATCATAACGCTACCCATCAACAACCCGACATCCACTCACAAGAATCGTCAACATCCCACAGAACCAAGCCTAACCCGAAGGCCAGCATTAAACCCCTCAACCACAAGGTCACAAAACACCACCTTTTTCCCAAAGGTGCTACGAGTCTAAACACGCCCCACATTCAACCACCTCGCTCACAACTGTGCCCCGACAACACCTTGTCTAAACACGCACGCTATCCCTGAGAATGCCATCTAAACAAACACCCAAAGCCACAACACGACCCCCAAAACCACCACACAACCCATCGAACCCCCAAAAGAATCCAATAGTATTTCAGTCGATTAACCCCATAATCAATCAACCGAATACCGTAAGAAACCAATTGGAAACCAAGAACTCAACCACCAGACAATAACACAACAACCCGAATCCAATCGACCCAAAGGAGCTAAGGTTTCAACCGTCTAAACCCCGAATCAAAACCTCCAAACACCCATCCAACACCCTCGAACATACACACACCCAAGCCTCACACCAAAACCTTGGAAGGAACACCCGACACCCAATTTCATCCAACCGAAACAACATAACCCCCCCTTTTTAAAATCAAAACCCAGTTGTTAGAAACGTAAAATGAGTTTTTTTGCATTTTGAACCTGTAAAAACACCCACAATTACACTTAGCACCCTTATAAGAAATGAGAGTCTAGGATCCTACCTCGATGAGTTCAAAACTCAACGCCTCAAAAAATGCACTTCACTGAAACGAGAATCCGTCAGGATCAACACGAAGCCCTTGCCACGTAGAACACGGATCTGTTACTCAATCGCCAAAACCCAAGCCCCGGGCCCTTCGAAAGCTAGAGAAAAGGTAGAGAAAACTTGGAGGGAGAGAAAAGATGGATGAAAGATATTTTGTTTGGCTCAAAAAGATATTTTAAAAGCTTTATAGAGACTCGCGCCCAGCCACCACCGCTCGAACGCTCGACCACCGCTCGAGCGGACCCCTGTCGACATAACACTCTGCCACTCCACCGCTCGAGCGGTTACTCACCGACTCAACTCTCTGGCACCACCCCGCTCGAGCGCACGACCACCGCTCGAGCGGTCAACGCTGAAAGACGGCCGAAATGAAGAACCAAAACCAAGCCCCACAGGTATAACACATCTCTAAACATGCCATTTTAAAACGATTAAAACCATAACCAATACATCATAAAACATTGTGAAAATTAAAATGGGTCAGGGTCTCACGTATTTCCTCTCAGTTCTTCTAGAACAATATTACTTTTGGGCATGTGATCCACTTCTGATCCTTAGGATTATAAAACAGACCACCCTTCATTCCCTTGGAAAACCCTTCAAAGAAACAGATTTTTATTCTCGGTTCCAATTTACCCGCGTTCCCTTTCAGCACAAGTGATGAACACCCCGAAATCTGAATGTATTTCAGACTATGCTTACACCCAGTCCACAATTCTGTGGGAGTAGAAGGTACTGACTTAGAAGGTACCAAGTTTAGAATGTAAGCTACTATCTCTAAAGCGAGTCCCCAAAGGACCTTATCATTTTCATAAGAGTCATATTCTTTCTTTCTGTTGTACATTTTTGCTGCGGAGTGCTAAGTGCAGTCAACTGTGATGTAATCCCCTCTGATGAAAAGTAAACCTTAAACTCTCCAAAGAGGTATTCTCCACTACGGTCAGATCGTAGTGATTTGATACTTTTACCCAAACACTTCTCTGCCTCCGCCTTGAATTATTTGAATTTCTCAAAGCATTCAGACTTACGATGCATCAGGTAAATGTATCCATACCTTGACTAGTCATTAATAAAACTGATGAAGTACTCAAAGTCACATCTAGCACGGATTATCATATGACCACACGCATCAGAATGAACTAGCTCTAACGGTTCTTTAGCTCTATAGCATTTGGCCAAAAAGGGCCTATTGGTCATTTTACCTTCTAAGCAAGATTCATAAACTGAAAGTGCCTCCACTTCCAATGAACTCAAAAGTCCATCTGCTACCAGTCGATTTATTCTTTTTAGATTAATATGATCCAAGCGTAAGTGCCAAAGAAATATTTGGTTCATTAAAGAAAGAAATTTTCTCTTATATGGTAAATTAGATGTGTTATTCATTTCAATCAGTTAGAGTGTATGAGAGATTGGAGTAATAATATAAAGATCATCCACTAATGTACTAGAATAGAAAACTCGTTTATTATCCTTAATAACCACAGAGTTATTAAAATAAATCAAATATTCGTCTTTAGCCAATTCAGAAATCGAAACTAAGTTCCTTCTAATGGCAGGTATATAAAGACAATCTCTCAATATTAAAATCCAATCTCTACCAAAACTGAGAGTGACATCTCCTACTGCAACTGCTGTTACTTTTGTACTATTGCCCATATATAGGTAAATCTCTCCATCACTAAGTTGTCGAGTTTCATGGAACCCCTACAATGAATTGCAGACATGATTAGTAGCTCCCGTATCTACACACTAGGTACTGGTAGATAACACCACTAAATATGTTTCCACAACTAGTGAACATAAATTACCCTGTTTGTTCTTCCTTTTGAGAAATACTAGATATAGTTTGTTCCAGTGCCGTATGTAGTTGTAGTGAAAACATATGCCTTTTGACTTTTTTACACCAGTCTGTGGCCCACTAACTACCTTAGAAACCGTGTCACCTTGTTTCTAAATTTTTTTCTTCTTCATGCCTTACAACCCCGAGGAAGAACCTTTTTTAGAAACTAACACATTTTCTGGTATTGAAGGAATATCATTGGGAGTTGAAGCTATATCCAAGTTACATTTTTAGTCAACAAAATTTAGTCCCGTTAGTTTGTTTTCTTTGAGTATTAAAGCGAGTGGGTTGAAAGCCATTTTAATCCTGAGAATCACATAATTAAAATACCGTTAATTATGATGAGCAAAACTTTGAATTTATTTTAATTTGGTTCCCTTTACCATTTTAAAATTAATTCATTAGTAGCCTGAAAACCTGAAAATAGCATGCCTCGATGGGAGGACGTCTACTATCCTTTATAAGACAAGAGAGGCCAATTCATTTTAATTTTACTATCTAGACAACAGATCATGCCAAGTAAAATTAAATAACTGACATAGCTTCGATCTATTATATAATAGTAGTAATTTAAGTGGAGATGATACTATTATATACAGTTAAGTGTTAACTATTACCTAATTCTAAATTAATCGCTTTGCAATGAACCCTTCAGATGGAGAAGTGATTCACACTAACAATAATCCAAAATTATTCTAAAAGGAGTTTTGTACTGGCGATACTGCAATTAATCTGTCCAATGGGGAGGAAGGCCTTACTGCCGACATGCAAGGTTTAATTGCATTGCCTACAAACTGGTGATAGAGACCGCGAAATTTATCTGTGAATAAATTTCCTTTCCCACTTAAATTTTTAAAAATATTTTTTTGAGGGTTATAAAAATGTATTTAATTGAAATGAATTTATTAATTTTGAAAACCACACGATCTGAAAGAATCAAGCATCTTATTGTGTACACGATTCCAAATATTCTGGTTTATCAAACCATCTTTTCGTGTTTAAATGCATAACAAATAAAATTTAATAAATACACACTTTTTCCTTTAGCTTTTTCTCTAAGGTAGTGATTAAAGGCATTTATTTATTTTATTTATTTTCATGTTTAAATGTTATTTTTTGGGTAAAAAGCATGTTTAGAGATTTTCTTGGTTTATTGCAAGATTCGGATGTATCGATATCCGTAGTTTTTAAAAAGGTGGTTTTGAAAAAAGAGATTTGTGAAAATCTTAAAAATGTGTTTTTGGAGGTTTGGAGCTAACCCTTGGGGTTGAGTCTTAGCTTTTAAAAGTTTTGATGGAAACGATGGAATAGATTTTGAAATATTTTGTTTGATATCCATGTTGATGGATGGATCATTATACACATTGATGTATAATTGTGAAAATATTTTCATGGTCGAGCTACGTACTAATTTTTAAATGATTTCTATAGATGTACCAAGACAGTGGGTGTGTTGAGTTGGGCTTCTATTGTTCCTCGATGGAAGTCTGAAAATGTGTGCAGAGTAGGTGCTTTATACCTTCGGGTTAATTCCCGTTAATGAAGTGAAGAGTACTTTGTATCCTTGGGTTTTGGGTCTGTAAATTAAGCAGTTACATTGTTGTGACTCTGTATAGAACTTGTCATTACCTAGTAGGCTTTAAGTGGTTCAGGACTAAGGTAATGGGCAGGAGTTTATAGTTGTTACATTTTTCCATGTGTGTGGCAGAGTCAGTACATAGGATTCATTTATCTTATTTTTCTTGGTTGTGTGGCCCGAGTGGAGAATACTATTTTACTACTATTTTTCTTTAACTGTGGTATGATATTTTTACTGCTGGCAATACATGATTTTAAGGATGAAAACGTGAGTTTTATGAAATAAAACTGTTTTGAGGCTCGTATTAGCCTGATGGAAAACTTGTGGTTTTGGGAAAAAAAATCTTTTTGACTCCTGCGGCTGAGTCTTTATGCTTATGATTGCATAACCTGCTTTACAGCTTTATAGTCTATTTTTATTGGGCTTCGAATTACGTTGTGGGACTTGTTAAATCTTTTTTCAGGTGAACGTGGTCCTGTAGGTTGAGGTTGCTGGAGGTGGCTGATGATAGACTCTGTTAGGTAGTTTATACATTTCTGTATATGTTTCATTTTGGATTATAACATGTTGTAAAGCATATGTAATTCTTATAGATGTATGCATGTTTTATGCTTTCAAGAGAACCATGGGTTGGTTATTTTCCGTAGTTTTTTACTACGTTTTACGTTGTTGGGTTCAACGGTTTACAAATGGGATTTTCAAATAGTTTATGCTTCATTCAAATTCTTGTACGTCGAGGGAGATTTTGGAACGGCTTATATCTTTTTTAAAAGGTTATTTCTTTATTAAAAAAAAACTAGATTTTGTTTTAAAGGCTTGCTTTTAGGGTCGTAACCTTAGTCTTTTGGGCTAAATTAAATAAAATCTCAGTAGTACGTTTTTACAAAAGTTTTAGCCTCATTTGGGCTTTTTAGTCTTCTCCCGTTTGTGTTGGGCGATTTTGGTGGTTGTTCATGGGCTTTCGCGTGACTTGGAGTTTGGGGCATGACAACTTGATATCAGAGCTCTGGGTTCGAATACCTATGAGCTGGGGAAAGAGAGTGCGTTACTGTTAGAGTTGGTATACTGAAAATTATATTTTTAGTATTTTATTTTATTTTTAATAAAATTAATTTTCTATTTTGTGAGAATCTTTATGAGTAATGTATATGTATTATTTTTAATGTTATACATGGATGTCTAATATTCTGTATAGTATTTAATCTGGTGTGTAGAGTACGGCTTGCACACAGAAGATCAGATTTTAGGTTCTTGTAGAATATAAGTTATTTGTACACAGTTTAGATGAAAATGGACATACCATTGGTACGACTGTAGCACAGAGTTTTAGTAGGCTTATCTTGGTTACGGAGAACAGATAATAGCATCGTCTATTGTTCTGACTATCTGTGCTAGTACACTTTGTGTGTATTGAATGGGACATTTGGGGTAATTAATTTTGTACTGACTATATAAATTAATTCATACCCCAATGTTATTATGAATAGTGCTTACTCTCTTAATCCTGAAATAACTATTGATTTGCGTATATTTAATATTCGTTGTTTTGATTCATTAGAGGGTGCAATCTTATATGAGTCTATATGAGTTGGATAGCGGTATTATTTATATAGCAAATATTAATTATTGACGGAATCCACATCCCGAAGATCGGGATTGACGATTCCCCCTTAAGGATGCTTATAAGTTTTGACCGGGCCAAACCCTACAGGTGGATTAATTATTCGGCGGTCAAATAAGTTAAGCAAAAGGGTTTAAGGAATATCAAGATGCCGATTAAATTAAATTATCAGTAATTAAATTTAATTGACGGGTATCGGGATTCTTAACATGGGGAGAAATGGTAAGTATTTAATAACAGGAGCTCAATGCAAGAAGGTCTTGAGATTATGGGTCAGAGTGCAATTACAGTTCTTTAGTGGTGTGAACTGTAATTTAATATTTTATGGAAATTGCAAAAATCGCTGCATGTCTTTCCATAATTGCACAAACCACTGATAGGTATCTGTGTTCCACTAGAAGTCTAACTCATAATTACTTCCCAGGTCTCTGCTGTAACTCTATATATACGCGGGTAGGCTGAACCTGTTTGAGATTGATAGATCATATCTCATATATCATATATCATATTTTTTGTCTCTCAAGATGAAAGATATCGGGATTCTGTCAGTACGAGTTCTCAATAGACCGTAGCCCACACGGCATTCGAGGATCGCATAAGAGAATACAGTAGAAGATCTGACTAGAGCTTCAACTCAGAATCAAGTCGTAGTTGAAGATTAGATCGACAAGAGGTATTCTTCTAAATTAACTTTGATCGTTCTTCGTTAAAAGTTTTATCTAGAACTCATTTCGGCGTTTTCCCGTCCAGTTATTTTTTTATCAAAAATCGTTTACAAAAATAATGATCTTACCAGTTTTGCCTCCAACAGTTACCTTGTGAGGAAATATGTGTGTGTGCTTGATTGCCTATGTTTGGAACATAAGTACGTTGATGTCATGTATAAGTGAGTATGAAGTTGGGCCTTAAGATTGATTAGTTTTGCCTTTGGGCATTTGGATTAACAAACTTGGGAGCCAAGTTAGAAACGTGTTTCGCTGATGTGATTTCTAGCAAGGAATCTAAGTAGGTTATCCAAAGTGACGCGTCATTCTTGTGAGTTCTCCTCGATATCGGTATTGTGTCTGCATAATCATTGTGGCTATGTGTTAGCATGATTATAGATTATGTGTTAGAAATAACATGATAAATTGACCTTAGGTTGTCGTGTTTCACATTTTCTTTATGTATAACCTATACACCCTTCGAGATGACGAGACCGCAATTTGGGTCTTGAATGTGCGATTTGGTTGCTATCAGTTACAGAGGTAAGGTTATGGGTTGAGCGTCGATCGCCTGGCATGTTGTGAAACTCGTTAGTGAGTTGGGTTCAGCTAAGTGAGGTTGGCCTCGATTGGCAAACCGTTGAGTGTTTGCATGAGTAGAGTTTTGTTCGGGTATAGTCAAAGCATGGTTGATGGCTTTGGCTTGGATAGATGGCTCCTCTTGGGAGTATGCCGTTGGAAGTTGAAGTTGTGTTATGGATGGCCGGTGAGTAGGGGTGATAGGGTGTCGATGACCCTGGGAAATCAGTTGCTGTAATTAGATTGTGGATAGTGGAAATCCCTTTCGGTTAAGATTTGGTGTGCGTGATTTTGGCTGTGTGATGGATTAGGTACGTCATGAGCCATGCTATGTTATAAGCCGTGTACTCAGGATGGGGTATACACGGGAACATAGTAGATGTGAGCGTGATAATCCTTGGCCGGGTGTATGTTGAGATAGCAAGACGTGTGTGGTTTTGGGAATATCCCTGCTAGCAGAGTGTTGTTGGTAGTCTGAGTAGTTCTGATGACCTTGGACGTTGTATACTTTCTTGGGGACGAATATGAGTTGCAGTTATATTGGAATGAGTATGGGTCGTGACTGTGTTGGAATGTGTAAGGGTTCAGGTTACAATTCTAACATGTGACGAGTATCAGTTCTGTAGGATTCTTACAAGAATGCAGGTTTGTGGTTGGGTCGTTATCTTCGTGATTAGGAGATCGTGTTTGGGAACTTTGCTAGGTGCATGAGGTTCGAAGGGACCATAGACGAGTTTAAGAGTGTGGTTGGTTAGTGCTGAGACGATGATATGTCTGAAGGTTGTTTGTGTTTGACCTTAGGTTCAGAGATGGGTATGTTGTTTGTCCGTGGGAACGAAGTGTCGAGTAATAAGGTTCAACAATGTTCCATGTGATTTGGCTAGCCTGGGGTAATAAGTGAGAAATCGTGGGTTATGATGCCTGTGATCGATGTGTACTTTGAGAACAAAAGTGAAGAAGGTGTCTGCATGGTAAAGGGAGTTCTCGATAACTCTGGATGAAGGGTTTTAGGATTGAGTTTCCTTTATATGGTGCTGTGTGCTTTTTATGTGAGTTGTGTAGGCAGTAGGCTCGAGGCCGTGAAGTGGTTGTGATTTGCCTAGCGGGAGTTAGGTGAGTAAGCACAACCTGGTGGAGTGAGATTTTGGCGCGATGGAACTGTTGACGTGTGTCTTCGTGTATGCTTAAGGATGAGCTTGTAATCCTATGAGATGGGAGGTGTTGTGCAAGGTGTGCGGCTTGATGGTATTCGTATGTGTGCGAATGAGGTCTGAAAGCTAAGAGCTTGGTGTAACAGATGGTCTGAGTACTGTGATTGTGGTTGACGACAGCTGTTTGACTGTAGTCGATGTGGCTTCAAGGTAAGATTTTTAGGGTTCTTTGAGGACTAAGTGTTGATGAGTACTGCGAGTACACTGAGATTGGGTTATGGGTTTTGTTGACTCTTTTCTTTTCTTTAGACAGAGATAGAGTTTCTTTGTAGACGGTTGTTTGGTGCGAGTTATTTCATCTCAGTTGGATGAAGATGCTGGGTTCTTGATCTATTTAGGTTTTGGCTGTGTTCTGAGACTGTGGAATCTCTGTGGATTTGATATCTGTGTTGTGATCCTTGGAGTTGTGCCTCGAGGGCTTGTATCGCCGGAATCGGGTGATTATATGACAAATTCTTCATGGTTACGTGCTTTCTTAGATGTTAGGCATCTATGTGTGTGACTTGGGATCCGATTGCTCCCTCGATTGGGGATCATAAGGAATTGCATGATGGAGTTAGTATTATCCCACAATGGAAGACCGTAAAAGAGTACGTATGAGTGTGGTAAACATGATAGGTTGTGGTAACCTAGTCAGTGTGGCTTGTTTGTATGATGGTTGAACCGTTTGGGTTGTGTTCCCTGTGAGGTCGAGTTGGTAGACCAGGAATGCTTTTGCTTGTTCTTGTTGACAAGGGAATTAGTGTTGAGATGTAGTGTTCTTTTTGTAGTGATCAGCAGAGACTCCTTAACCGTTGTGTGTAGCTTGTTCTAGGTTGGGCGTGTATGGTTTTCCTTTGTCGGAATAGTGCGGCTGTGATATTCACATAGGGAGTTTTTGATAGACTTTTGTGAGTCTGGATTCGGGTCTTGTTTGGAGCTTTGAACTGTTCAGAGTTCTTAGAGTCGAAGAGTGGTCATCGACTGTGGTAAGTGTTGTGCTTTGGCATAACTGTTGTTTGTTCGGATGGTGGTCCCGAGAATCTGCTAAGGTATGAGTCAGAAAGGATGCGATTATTAAGGAATCTTGGTTAGTATGGCCTGTTCGGATCGACTTGATTGTTTGGTTGGGATCAGAATGGCCGTGATGAGTTCTGTATCTGAGGAAATTGCTGCGTGTAAGAGGCAAGTCTCAGTTAGTTACTTGTCGGACAAGTCTTAGGTTCGAATATTCTTTTGTTGTGGACTCAAGGAAGTGATGTATGTGTTATGAGTTGGGGTTGATGATGGATGACAGTTATCATGTTTGTTCTGTCTGATGACGAAGATCCTGCGTGATTTGAGGGTGATTTGTAGTCACGGTATCAGTGATCGGATAGCGAGATGTCGTGGTGTGTAGTGATGTGTGGTTGAACGGGAGACATGATTGGGTTTGTGTAGGTGTTTGGATACCTATTGAGAGGTCCTGTCTATGTGACGTGTTGGTCAAGTGACTCATAGGGGTCAAGAGACTCTGTGGCTGTGATGCTGGAGTAGTTTTTCGTTTGTATGGAACCTTATCTGGGACAATGGTGTATTACCTAGTGTTTCTCCAGGGTGAGAATTGTGATTCGTGATAGAAGATCAAATAGAGGATGAAGGTTTGGATGTGATGCATTCTTTGGTATTCCAGGTGAGTAAATGAACTTCTCTCTGGAGTAGAGAGTTTGTGTTGTGGCTCGTGGATGGACGTTGTGTCAGCTTCGTGGTGGCATTGTTAGCATCAACAGGGTAATGATGTGGTATCAAAGTCAGTGGTCGTCTGGTGATCGTCAGATCTTGAGTAAAGTTTGCGCATGGGTTATGTAACTTCATGTGATCGATGTCAAGGTTCGACGTCGTGTATTGGACTCATGGAGTTAGTCCTTGGTGTGCATTATGAGGTGTGCTTGAGCTAGTTTGTGGCAGTAAGAACGAAGGGGTGGTCGTCTCTATGTAGCGCCCCAGTTTCGTTTTAATATAATTCGAATATATTTTTGAAACCAAACTGATGTGAAAACCCTTTCTTTGAAAACTATGCATTTAAACAACCTATTTATGCCTCAAAATCCATTTATAACAAACTTGATTTAAAACAATTTTTGACGTTATAACCCAGCGAAGAGCGCTTGAGCGGACACCTCACTACTCGAGCAGTGACACAACCGAGAGTCTTTGCCCAAAAACTGTGAAAACATCTATATTTTTGGAAACAAGATTCAAATGGTTGATTCTATTAAACCTGCCTAGAGAGAATGAAACCAGGGCATGGAAATATGTAATTGAGAACAAAATCATTCATGGAGGGATCAAAACGCCCAACTCAACCCAAACAAAGCGTCCTTGCATGCATACATCATATGAAAGTATGACCCTAAGGCCTTACAATAACAGTATTCCGGTCATTAATTACAAGACTTCGGATACCCACAAAAGGGATTACATCTTTACAATATCATTTCTCAAAAAAAAAAATCAATTAAACAAAAGAAAATGTAATCCTATTAGCTGTCCAAAAAGAGCCATCGGTCAAGGCCTCACTCCAGAGTCTTCTTTCCATTATCACCTGAAATGTTGTTAAATAATATGAGCCGAAGCACATAGGAATAAGACTAACAGTGAATGTATGCATGACATGCGAATGTGGTTATGCAGGATGCATACATAAGCTTGATCATTTCATATTGTTTGTTTGAGATAAATTGTCCATGCATAACCGAGTTTTGTGAAAGAGGATCATTGTTCCATATTCCCCCTTCTTATACCCATGAAACACCCGTCTTAGTAAACCCAACGACCCAACTCACTTATCCGTTACCATTTCCCTATAACCCTTACCATTTTCCATTAGTCCCAACATATTTTACTGTTTTTCCACGTTTCCAAGTTGAAGCTTCACCAACCCAATTAATTATAACTTACACACATATACATATGCTTTACCAACTCAATTAATTATAACTCACACACATATACGTACACTTTATCAACTCAATTCATATTTACCAATTCATGGTTCGAAATCATAGGCACTGGTGTCGAACGAGCGTATAGGCCCACATAGCGTTACATTCAACCCGGCCACATAGGCCCCATGAAGTAACGGGACGTTCTATACCCCGACACGACTAGCATCCTTTCCTGGTTGCTTGCCGGCGGGCAGAGAACCTAATTTGTGCAGTTTTTTGGTCTTCCACCGAAGAGCAACTCGTGCCCAACCTTAAACAATCCATAGATCTGGAAACCGGTCCTTCTCAATATATGACAACACTACACACACATGTGAGTCCAACCCAAGTGGTTCCTCTCACAAACCCATTCCATCACACAGTTCCATTGTTCATATTCGCATTAATTTGGGCTTAAACCCGTACTAATCGTCATCTGTTTTCACACACACAATTTCATTAATTTTACTCCATAAATCCACGTTTCTGGCTTAACATCAACATAAATCTTATAATTTTATAAAATCAAGTCCACAATAGGTTATGATAGCTTCCCAATTAACCCCAAATCATTTCAATTTTATCACATCAATTCTTTAAACCAAAAACCCCCAATTTTCATGATTTTAAATCAAGGCCCTAACCCTATATTCTCATTTTTCACTCCAATCATAAGAAAGAACCATATCAAGATAGGATGAAGTTAAATCCCTCATAAAGCCGAGATCTAACCTTCATTATCATCAAACTCACCTTAGGGTTTGAAAAACTCAAATTTCATGCTCGTATGTTCATAAACTTGAAATAGACGACACATATCACATAAACATTCAAAGAAGGTCTTCGATCCTATCTTAGAGATGCTAGATCCACGAGAGACGTCTCGAAAAAGCTCCAATCACAAGATTATTCAACCACGTGGTGAGAATGATGTCTCCAAAACCAAGATCGGTTCTCCAACGGGCAAGCCACTGAAAGAAAGGAAAATAAACTCACTCCATGAAGCCAAACAAGCCTCTACTACCTCTCAAACCCAAACCCTAACATTCAACTTTGATTTAGAGAGAGAGAGACATAAGAAGAATGAGAGAAAAGGGGGTCCAAGCGCCCTTTTAAAATATCAAATCCGCGACAGTCTGCTCTAGTGGACCCCCACCGCTCGAGCGGTCCCATACCAGAAAACTCACTACCACCTCACCGCTCGAGCGGTCAGGCCCCCGCTCAAGCGGCCAACCTGGATTGGGACCCCAAAATAGATGAAGCTGCAACTGAACCATACACTTTCAGAATATCCTCCAACCACGTTCTCTTGCATAGTTACACACTTAACCATCATTAACGAACACATACAAACTCAAGAACTAGTTCTCACACATGATTCTCACTCCTCAAACATCTCCATTAGACGTAGTATACATGCTTTCATTAAAATTCAACAATAAAAAGGGTTTGGGTCACTATAGTCTCCCCCACTTAGGAGATTTCGTCCTTGAAATCACGCATATATCAGGGACTGAACAACTTGGGGTAATTTCTTTGAATTTCTGATTCTCGTTCCCAAGTAGCTTCCTTAATGCCATGATGCAACCATAGCACCTTCACATACTGAATAGTTCTTCCCCACAAGACTTGTTCTTTGGTGTCAAGAATCCTCATCGGTCTTTCCTCATAGGTGACATCGTCGTCAACCCTCAAGTCTATCCATTCTAAGACATGGGACAGGTCCGGTTCATACTTACGCAACATAGACACGTGAAAAATGTTGTGTATCGAGGCTAATTATGGTGGCAAGGCTAGGCGGTAGGCTACCTCTCCAATTCTATCAAGAATTTCAAATGGGCCAATAAAACACGGCGATAATTTGCCACTCTTACCAACCTCATTAAACCCTTTCGTGGCAAAACCTTCAAGAATACGTGGTCTCCCACCTCAAATGCTAATGGTCTCCTTCTTTTATCTGTATAACTATTTTGACAATTTTGGACGGTCATTAAATGTTTACGGATCGCGATGATCTTTTCTGTGGTTTCACGTACAAGCTCGGGCTCCAACACGGCTATCTCCCCAACATCAGTCAAACACACTGGCGATCTACAAGGTCTTCCATACAGTGCCTCATAAGGCACCATCTCGATGCTCGATTAGTAACTATTATTGTAAGTGAATTCTACCAACGGTAGATGGTCCTCCCATGATCCACGAAAATCCAAAACACATGCTCGCAACATATCTTCGAGTATCTGAATAGTGCGTTCCGACTGGCCATCTGTCTAGGGATGGAAAGCAGTACTAAGAAGTAGGCTTGTTCCCATAGCCGACTATAAACTCTGCCAAAAACGTGATGTGAAACGAGGATCTCGATGAGAAATGATAGAAATCAGCACCCCGTGGAGTCTAACGATCTCGCGTATGTAGAGCTTACTAAGCTTATCAACCGAATCCTTCGTGCGAATCGGTAGGAAATGTGCTGACTTAGTCAATCTGTCCACCACAACCCATATGGCATCATGCCCCTTTGGTGATCTCGAAAGACCCAACACGAAATCCATAGCGATATTTTCCCATTTCCACTCTGACACTGGTAACGGTTGCAACTGACCCGCTGGTCTCTGGTGCTCGGCTTTCACTTGTTGACAAGTGAGATAACGTGAAACGAAAAGCGCAACCTCTATCTTCATACCTTTCCACCAGAACTATCTACATATGTCATGATACATTTTTGTACTACCCGGATATACTACCAATCGTGAACGATGAAACTCATGAAGTACGTCTTCCCGAAGTGTTTCTGGCACAAAGATCCTTCCTGCAAACCTCAGACTTTGATCGGGGTGGATAGTCCACTCCTTGGCATCTCTGCCATTCAAAACTCGTTCCCAAAACATCAAACTTTCAGCGTCCGAGTATTGTGCCTCAATAATGCGATGAACAAGAGTAGGTTGAGAGATCACCGTAAACAGAGCATCAAACCCATCAAACTTCCCTAAACGAAGATCATACTCTCTAACTTCTCCGATCGCATTCCACTCTCTAACTGCTATCCTTGCTAACGTACTCAAGGACTTTCGATTGAGGGCGTCGGCTACCACATTCGCCTTGCCCGGGTGAAACTGGAGGTTAAAATCGTAGTCTCCCAAGAACTCCATCCATCTTCTCTGACGCAAATTCAAATCCTTCTGTGAAAATAAATACTTCAAACTTTTATGAGCTGAGAATATTTCGAAGCATTCCCTATATAGATAGTGCCTCCAGGTTTTAAGAGCAAAGACCACTGCTGCAAGCTCCAGATCATGCGTAGGGTAATTTTTCTCGTGAACCTTCAATTATCTCGATCCACAGGCCACCACCTTGCCAAGTTGCATCAACACACAACCCAACCCCTCATGTGACGCATCGCAATAAATGGTATAACCGAGGCCTCTCTTTGGAATGGTTAGAATAGGTGTACTTGTTAGTAACGTCTTTAATGTCAAGAAGGCGAGCTCACAACTATCGTCCCATACAAATTTGATTCCCTTTCGTGTAAGGCGTGTTAAAGAAGATGCAAGTCTAGAGAAATCTTTCACAAATCGTCGGTAATATCCTGCTAACCCCAAGAAGCTCCGAATCTCAAATACACTTTTCGGTCTTTCCCACTCCATCACCACCTTGATCTTAGATGAATCCACTGCCACTCCATCCCGTGAAATTACATGCCCCAGGAATTTCACTTCTGACAACCAAAATTCACACTTGTCATACTTAGCATATAATCGATGCTCCCGCAACAACTGTAGGGCGATTCGAAGATGCTCATCGTGTTCTTCTTCTGATGGTGAGTAAATCAAAATGTCATCCACGAATACTACCATGAATCGATAAAGATAAGGTTAAAAAATACGGTTCATAAGGTCCATAAACATTACCGGCGCATTAGTCAACCCAAATGGCATAACTAGAAATTCAAAGTGCCCAAAACGCGTACGAAAAGCCGTCTTTGGAATGTCTTCCTCCCTAACCCGCAACTGGTGGTAACCCGATCTTAAGTCGATCTTCGAGAAACAACAAGAACCTCTCAATTGATCAAACAAGTCGTCGATACTCGGCATGGGATACTTGTTTTTAACGGTCACACGGTTCAATTTACGATAATCTATACAATAGCGTAATGATCTATCCTTCTTCTTTGCAAATAGTGCTGGGGCTCCCCAAGGAGACACGCTAGGGTGGATGAACCTTTTATCCAACAACTCTTGAACCTGTATTTTCAACTCTACCAACTCGGCCGGTGCAAAACAATATGAAGGCATAGAAATGGGGACAGTCCCCGGAATAAGGTCTATGGAAAACTCTACCTCCTGCCGTGGTGGAAGCTCAAACAACTCATTTGGAAACACATATGGAAACTAACAGACAACAGGAGGAAGCTCTCCCCGAGTGGAATCAATCCCACTCACCAATAGGGCGTAGAAAAGAGGATTAAGTCTATCACGGTTCTGCGGTCCAAGGGGTCTAGGTACTAAACCATTATCCTGGTCACCCACAAAATAAAAAGAATTTCCCTCCGGTGTACAAACAAACACCTGTCATTGAGCACAATCAATGTAAGTGCAAAAGGTCGTCAGCCAATCCATCCATAAGATAATATCGAATGTGGACATATCTATCACAATTGAGTCGAATACCAAGCGATGGTCGACAACTTCCATCTCACAAGCTCTACAAACATACCTCAATACGGTACCCTCACCCAATGACGTCTCTATGCATAGGGCATTATCCAACACATCTATCTTTAACCCTCATGCAGATGTAAATGTGGATGAAATGAAAGAACGTGATGCTCCGGTATCAACAAGACCACTCGCCCAAGAATGGTACACTAGAAAGGTACCTCGTATGACTAAAGGACTAGCTGCAGTATTTGGTACGGCAGGTGCCACCGATGTACTGGGCTCCACAAGAGCATACACTCGTCCCTGGTTCCCTTGATACTATCCCCCACTGCTCTTGCCTCCTGGTTGCCTCACTGACTGAGCTGAGGTAGCACCTCCCGTGGTTCTTACTGACTGTGCCCCTGACTGCAGCTGCGACTAATCGTAACCCTATCATGCCTGTGATGTCTGTACTCTATGTGCTCCCATAGTACCCTAAGCATTCCCTCCCTGAGGGTAATCTCGTTGAATGTGATCCATCTGGCCACACTAAAAACATGAAGGCGGGGTCCTCCCCTGAGATTAATTCTGCTGTTGCTGCTGCTGCCCTTTTTGCTAATAGTCCTTTGTACGGTGTCCTGGTTGCCTACACGTGTAACTTACTAACTCCCGACGTTCAAAATATCCAGATGAACCCATTTACGGTGTTGGTGCCGACCGTGGCTAAAACTGCGATCCCTTGGGATAAGAACTCGATCCCTCTGATTTCTGTCTCTTCACCTGTCGCCCTTCAGACTGAACACTGGAACTCCCTTGATGTGACTTGCTTTCCCTAATCTTATGACTTTGTGCCATTACATTTTCCACTCGGACAACGACCTCTACAACCTCAGAGTACACCTAAAAACCCAATGCTGCAATCCGATCCTTGATCGAAGGTCAAAGACCTCTTTCAAACCTCTTGGTGTGCAACTCCTCTATTGACACCATCTCGGGTGCGAACCGCGACAATTTCGCGAACTTGGCCTCGTATTGGACCACGATAAGATTCCCTTGAATGAGGGAGAGAAACTCCTCTTGGTACATGTCTTTAGGAGAACCCAAAAAATACTTTCCCAAAAAGACTCTGGTAAAGGCTGTCTACGTGCCATCTGCGGTGATCTTAGCAAACTTCCACCACTCCCTCGCATCTTCTCGAAGTTAGAATGCCGCCAACCTGACACGCAACTCATCTTCCCCGATCTCTAAGGTATCCAAGATTGTTGTGGTTACTTCTAACCACTCAGTCGAAACTTTGGGGTCCGGCTCCTCAGAGAAAGTTGGAGGATCCAACCGCTAAAATTCTCTCATCGCCATAGAGGCTCGGGGCTCGGGGGCTCTCACTCTGGCCCTAGTCGCCTTGGCCATCGCCCTCATCGTAGCAAGAATTTCTTGAACAACATCAACACCACCAATTTGTTCCTGCGGGGCATGAACATCCCCTTCCTCCGGAACTTGGGTAAACGCATGACCTCGCCCCTACCACGTCTCAGCAACATCACTCTACGAATAAAAGGGAAATAGGGGAGATATCAAAACAAGGTTTACAATAACTCATCTACTACCGATAACATCGTCTCTCAGCGAGATGCCATATAACGTAAACCATAACATCAACACACTTTATATAACACTTAACGAGGGGAACTTATCGAAACGATGCATCAACCCAGCTAACTCATTTGGATTTCTAGTTAGAATGGACATTATCCAAATGCCTTTCAAACCTGAACCCCAAACCAGTCGACTGGTCGCCCAAGGGCCAGTAACATTATCCTAGAGTCCAACCTCCATGCCTAAATAACGCGTAGCATGCAAATGCTAGATCATATTCATAATATCTCATGCTAGCACACCAAGTCATGAATGTCACACATCAATGCAAACGTTCACGTAATGGATCAACCACCCCCATGGTTCCTAGGTATTAGAACCTAAAGCTATGATACCATTTGTAGCGCCCCAATCCCGTTTTAATATAATTCAAATATATTTTTGAAACCAAACTGATGTTAAAACCCTTTGTTTGAAAACTATGCCTTTAAATAATCCATTTATGCCTCAAAATCCATTTATAACAAACTTGATTTAAAACAATTTTTAACGTTATAACCCAGTGAAGACCGCTCGAGCAGACACCTCACCGCTCGAGCGGTGACACACCTGAGAGTCTTTACCCAAAAACTGTGAAAACATCTATATTTTTGGGAACATGATTCAAATGATTGATTCTATTAAACCTGCCTAGAGAGAATAAAATCGGGGCATGAAAATATGTAATTGAGAACAAAATCATTCATGGAGGGATCAAAACGCCTAACTCAACCCAAACAAAGCGTCCTTACATGCATACATCATATGGAAGTATGACCCTAAGGCCTTACAATACTAGTATTCTGGTTATTAATTACAAGACTTCGGATACCCACAAAAGGGATTACATCTTTACAATATCATTTCTCAAAAAAAAAAATCAATTAGACAAAAGAAAATGTAATCCCATTAGCTATCCAAAAAGCGCCATCGGTTAAGGCCTCACTCCAGAGTCTTCTTTCCATTATCACCTGAAATATTGTTAAACAATATGAGCCGAAGCTCATAGGAACAAGACTAAAACTGAATGTATGCATGACATGCGAAGGTGGTTATGCAGGATGCACACATAAGCTTGATCATTTCATATTGTTTGTTTGAGATAAATTGTCCGTGCATAACCGAGTTTTGTGAAAAAGGATCATCGTTCCATATTCCCCCTTCTTATACCCATGAAACACCCATCTTGGTAAACCCAATGACCCAACTCACTTATCCGTTACCAATTCCCTACAACCCTTACCATTTTCCATTAGTCCGAACATATTTTACCATTTCGCCACGTTTCCAAGTTGAAGTTTCACCAACCCAATTAATTATAACTTACACACATATACATATGCTTTACCAACAGAATTAATTATAACTCACACACATATACGTACACTTTATTAACTCAATTGATATTTACCAATTCATGGTTCGAAATCATAGGCACTGGTGTCGGACGAGCGTATAGACCCACGTAGCATTACATTCAACTCGACCACACAGGCCCCATGAAGTAACGGGACGTTCTATACCCTAACACGACTAACGTCCTTTCCCGGTTGCTAGCCGACGGGCAGAGCACGCAATCTGTGCAATTTTCTGGTCTTTCACCGAGGAGCAACTCGTGCCCAACCTTAAACGATCTATAGATCCAGAAAATCGATCCTTCTCAATATATCACAACACTGCACACACATGTGAGTCCAATCCAAGTGGTTCCTCTCACCAACGCATTCCATCACATAGTTCCATTGTTCATATTCGCATTAATTTGGGCTTAAACCCGTACTAATCATCATATGTTTTCATGTACACATTTTCATTAATTTTACTCCAAAAATCCACGTTTCTGGCTTAACATCAACATAAATCATATAATTTTATAAAATCAAGTCCACAATAGGTTATGATAGCTTCCCAATTAACCCCAAATCATTTTAATTTTGTCACATCAATTCTTTAAACCCAAACTCCCAAATTTTCATGATTTTAAATCATAGCACTAACCCTAAATTCTCATTTCTCACTCCAATCATAAGAAAGAACCATATCAAGATAGGATGATGTTAAATCCCTCATATAGCCGAGATCTAATCTTCATTATCATCAAACTCACCTTGGGGTTTGAAAAACTCAAATTTCATGCTCGCATATTCATAAACTTGAAATATACGACACATATCACATAAACATTCAAAGAAGGTCTTAGATCCTATCTTAGAGATGCTAGATCCATGAGAGACGTCTCGAAAAAGCTCCAATCACAAGATTATTCAACCACGTAGAGCGAATGATGTCTCCAAAACCAAGATCGTTTCTCCAACGGGCAAGCCACTGAAAGGAAGGCAAAGAAACTCACTCCAAGAAGCTAAACAAGCCTCTATTACCTCTCAAAACCAAAGCATAACATTCACCTTTGCTTTAAAGAGAGAGAGAGAGACATAAGGAGAATGAGAGAAAGGGGGTCCATGCGCCCTTTTAAAATATCAGATATGTGACAGTCCGCTCGAGCGGACCCCACCGCTTAAGCGGTCCCATACCAGAAAACTCTCTACCACCTCACCGCTCGAGCAGTCAACTTGGATTGGGACCCAAAATAGATGAAGCTGCAACTGAACCATACACTTTCAGAATATCCTCCAACCACATTCTCTTGCATAGATACACACTTAACCATCATTAATGAACACATACAAACTCAAGAACTAGTTCTCACACATGATTCTCACTCCTCAAACATCTCCATTAGACATAGTATACATTCTCTCATAATTCAAAAATAAAAAGGGTCTGGGTCACTACACTCTATGTTGGGGCATAGAGAGTGTTTGAGATCAAGTACAGTGGAGGATTGGTCTTGTGTGATGCATTTGTAGTTGGAGTGGTTTGTGCTCGGTGAGAGTTATGTTTTGAGGTTTGGCAGTGTGAGTTGGATCTTATCCTACGTTTCGTGGATGTTTCATGGATGACAGTGATGTCGGTGGAACTTGCACGTGTGGGAAGTTTGTGTGGAGATCGAATCTTCAAGTCGTGTTTACCTCGTGTGACTACAGGTTTGGGATTTCAGTTGCTGGGGCATTTCTTTTGCTGTTACGCAGTGTTGTTGGCTTTGCATCAGAGATTATTGAGAGTTGAGTTGGTGATTGGCTTGAGTTTCAGTGATGAATTTTAGGAACGAAATTCCTTTTAGAGGGGGAGAATTGTGAGACATTGACCTATTTTATTTTGAAAAAGATTTAAGTGTTGATAGAGTTGGAATTAACTCTTGACCTTGGTGATGTTTTAGGTGAATATGTGAGCTTGGATCTAGGTACGCATGAAAGATATGTTCTGATATGTTCGGGTTTTAAAAAGGGGTGTTTGGTTTTGCTCCTTTGTCTGAGTTTCACCCAGCAACGACCGCTGGAGCGGTGGTCTGTCCGCTCGAACGGTGGTGTGGTAGAGAGTTATGTTGGTAGGGACCACTCGAGCGGTGCCCTATTCGCTCGAGCGGTGACAGCTTGGCACGAAATTCTATAAATATCAAGTTCTTAGAGATATTTTGGAAATGTTAGCTTCTAAGTTAAGTTTCGGTTTTCTTTGCCTTCTCTCTAGATTTTGATGGGTCCGAGGTTCGATTTTTAGCGATCGGACAGTGGATTCTTGATATCGATGCCGGGGCTTCACATTTTTCTGAACAGAATCCCATTTCGTCAAGGTTTAATTTTCGAGACATCGAGCTTTTGGCTCACCGAGGTAGGATCCTTGACTTTATTGTTGTTCAAGGGTGCTACGTGTAATTATATACGTTTTTACCAGTTAGAAAATGCATTAAATGTTATTTTCATGTTTAAACCTTATTTTTTGGGTAAAAAGCGTGTTTAGAGCTTTTCTTGGTTTATTGCATGATTTGGATGCGTTGATATTCGTAGTTTTCAAAAAGGTAGTTTTGAAAACGAAGGTTTGTGAAAATCTTTAAAACGTGTTTTTGGAGATTTGGAGCTAATCCATGGGGTTGAGTATCAACTTTTAAACGTTTTGATGGAAACAATGGAATATATTTTGAAATGTTTTGTTTGATCTCCATGTTGATGAATGGATCTTTATACACGTTGATGTATAATTGTGAAAATATTTTCGTAGTCAAGCTACATACTGGTTTTTAAACAATTTCTATAGATGTACCGTAACAGTGGGTGTGTTGAGCTGAGCTTCTATTGCTCATCGGTGGATGTCCAAAAATGTGTGCAGAGTAGGTTCTTTGTACCTTCGAGTTAATCCCCGTAAATTAAGTGATGGGTGCTTTATACCCTTGGGTTTTGGGCCCGTAAACTAAGCAGTTACGTTATTGTGACTCTGTATAGAACTTGCCATTATCTAGTAGAACTTAAGTGGTTTAGGATTAGGATAATTGGTAGGAGTCTATAGTTATTATCTTTGTCCATGTGTGTGGCAGAGTCGGTACATAGGATTCATTTGTCTTATTTTCCTCGGCTGTGTGGCCAGAGTGGAGAGTACTATTTTATTACTATTTTTTCTTAACTGTGATATGATATTTTCACTATTGGCAATACATGATTTTAAGGATGAAAACGTAGATTTTATTAAATAAAACTGTTTTGAGGCTTGCGTTAGCCTGATGGAAAACTTGTGGTTTTAGGATGGAAAACTTTTTTGACCACTGTGGTTGAGTCTTTATGCTTATGATTGCATAACCTACTTTACAGTATTATAGTCTATTTCTATTGGGCTTTGGCTCACATTGTGGGATTTATTAAAATCCTTTTCAGGTGAACGTGGTCCTGTAGGTTGAGGTGGCCGGAGGTGGCTGATGATAGACCCTGTTGTTGGTCTCTGTTAGGTAGTTTATACCTTTCTGTATATGTTTCATGTTGGATTATAACATGTTGTAAAGCATATGTAATTCTTATAGATGTATGCATGTTTTATGCTTTCGAGAGAACCATGGGTTGGTTATTATTTTTCGTAGTTTCTTACTACGTTTTACGTTGCTGGGTTCAACGGTTTACAAACGGGATTTTTAAATGATTTATGCTTCATTCAAATTCTTGTACTTTGAGAGAGATTTTGGAACGGCTTGTATCTTTTTCAAAAGGTTATTTCTTTATTTAAAAAAACTTAGATTTTGTTTTAAAGGCTTGCTTTTAGGGCCGTAACCTTAGTCTTTTGGGCTAAATTAAATAAACTCTAGGTACTACGTTTGATACAAAGGTTTTAGCCTCGTTTGGGCTTTTTAGTCTTCTTCCATTTGTGTTGGGCGATTTTAGTTGTTGTTCGTGGGCTTTCGCGTGATCCAGAGTTTGAGGCGTGACATTATGAGAGTGCTTATACTTTTAATGCTAAAATAATTATTGATTTGCATATAATTAATACTCGTTGCTTTGATTTGTTAGAGGGTACGATCTAATATGAGTCTATATTCTCGGTGAGTTGAATAGCGATATTGTTTATATGGTGAATATTAATTAATGACGGAATTCACGTCACGAAATATCAGAATTGACGGTACCTCCTTAAGAAAGCTCATAAGTTTTGACGTGGTCAAACCCTACAGGTAGATTTAATTATCCGGTGGTTAAATAAGTTAAGCAAAAGGGCTTAAGAAATTTTAAAGATGCCGATTAAATTAAATTAAATTATCAGTAATTAAATATAATTGGTGGGTATCGAAAATCTTAACTTGAGGAGATTAGTTAAGCATTTAATAACAGGAGTTCAATGCAAGATGACCTTGAGATTATAGCTCCGAGTACAATTACAGTTCTTTAGTGGTGTGAACTGTAATTTAGTATTTTATAGAAATTACAGAAATTCCTGCAAGGTTTTCATAATTATAGATACCGCTGAGAGGTTTGCTTAATTATAGAAACCGTTGGATACGTATCTGGGTTACACTTGAAGTCTCCGTCATAATTACTTCATCGGTCCCTACTGTAGTCTTATAAATATGCGGGTAGGCTGAACCAAATTCATAACTTGTCTTCCAGATTAAAACTGACCAGGTTATGCCAGTACGAGTTCTCAAAAGATCGTAGCCCACACTACGGTCGGAAATCGCATAAGAGATTACAGTAGAAGGTCTGACCGGTGCTTCAACTCGAAATAAAAAATCGTAGTTGGAGAATCGACCAAAAATGTATTTTTCTAAATTAACTATGGTGTAACTGGTTTTATTTTGATCGTTCGACATCCAAAAATTTTATGCTAAGATCATTATTTTTTATCGTTTTAGCGATTGTCCGTCCAGTTATTTTTTATCGAAAATCGTTTACAAAAATAATGATCTTAGCAGTTTTGCCTCCAACAATTGGTTTCAGAGCTGTTTTGTTTTTTGTTTATAGTTTATCGAGAGCCAGGTAGATTTAAAACTGTGCTAACTTTATTTTGTAGTTGTTCTAATTCCAGTTTTATGATCATCATATTTTTCATGCTTGATTGACTGGTTTGGATAATGAATATAATTAATTTTTTAATCACGATGGTTGATTGTGATAGATTAAGTTTTGTCTAGATCGAATGTGAGTTTACGGAACATAAATTTTTGATGTAATAGCTATTATTTGTTTTTAAATATTAGTTTAGAATATTTAAGAATAGGTTAAATATCTAAGAATATGAAGAACAGGCGGCGACACCGGCGGTGGTTTTTGATTTTACGGGCCATGGATCATAGTGATTTTTTAACAGTTTTAAAATAATTTTTTTGATAAATTTCTGTAGGATTTATGCATTAAAAATAGCAGCCAAATAAGTCCAAAAACAATCGTAAGAAATTGACAAAAATAGCCACCACTGGCAACTTTGTCGGTAGCGGTTCAGAGCTGATTTTATTGATTTTTGAGACATTTTTGGGACTATTTTTTGAGAAAAGTTATAGGCATAAAATAGCAGTGAACATACCTTAAAATACTATCCAAAAATTATAAAAAAAATTAGGCCAAACAGGAGGCAAAAATAGTAGAAAATAGGCGGCGATTTTTTGCGGCGGCGCAAACTGTTCAGGGCTATTTTTGGGTCTTTTTTCGGGACTATTTTCGTGGAATTCTTTGAAGTAACATGTTGTTGAATATCAGTGCTATTTTTCAAATGCAAGGGAGCTTAAAACAGCACGGGAAAAGGCCAAATGGGTGGCTGAAGTGGGCGACGGCGCAAGGTAGTGGCAGTGACTGTTTCAGGGCTCATCGAAAGCTATTTTTGGGTAGTTTTCATTCTGGTTTTTTGACAGAGAAATATTACTTTTCAAGAGCTAATTTTAGAATAAATGGCGTCATAAACAGAGCACAGAGGAAGCGGCAAAAGCCGCTTTGAGGTGACGGCATGGTGGCGCCAACGGTGGGCTGGTGGCTGGCGGTTGTGATAGTTGTCCGGGCTATCTTGGATCGTATTTTCTAATATATTTTGATACTGATATAATATATTTGTATATCACAGTATATCAGAGTATCTTAATGCAATCAGGTGCAAGAAGCTGACTCGAAAAATGATTCTTACAGCTTATCTTCAACAAGAGACTGAAACTCTTTAGAGTTTCGATTCGATCATAAAATAGAAATATATACATATATTACATTTATATTCAAATGAACTGTGTGGATGATGTATATCTATTTTATATTTTTTTGTTAATTTAATTAATTTAGAAATTTTAATTTTAGTTAAATATTTTGTAAAGGAAAATAAAATTAAGTTTTTTTTAATTAAAGTTTTTAATTAAATAGAAAATTTTTAGATATTTTATTTTTTAAAAAATATCACGTTTAAGTTGATTTTTTATAAAATCGAATATCTTGAAAAAAATGTAAAAATTAATTTCAAATTTTGAATTAATTAAATAGAAAAATATTTAATCTAAATAAATTATTATTTTCAAAAAATATATAACTAAAATAAAATAATTGAATGCCTTTAATCACTTCTTTAGCTGAAAAGTTGAAGGAAATAATGTGCAATTATCGAATTTTATTTGTTACCCATTAAAACACGAAAAGATAGTTTGATAAACTTAAATTTTTTGAATCGTGTATACGGAAAGATGTTTGATTCTTTTAGATCGTGTGATTTTCAAAATTAATAAATTTATTTTAATTAAAGAAATTTTTATAACCCTAAAAAATATTTTAAAAATCTAAGTGGGAGAGAAAATTTATTTACAGATAAATCCCGCAGTCTCCATTACCAGTTTGTAGGCGATGTAATTAAATTCTGCGTGTTGGCAGTTAGGCCTTCCTCCCTATCGGACAGATTAATTGCGGTATCGCCAGTACAAACCTCCTTTAGGAATAATTCTGGATAATTGTTAGTGTGGATCACTTCTCTATCTGAAGGGTTCATTGCGAAGCGAATGATTTGAAATTAGGTGATGGTTAACACTTAACTGTAAATAATTAGTATCCTCTCCATCTAGGTCACTGCTATTATTTACTGGATCGAAGATATATTAGCTATTTAATTTCACTTAGTAGGGTCAGTTGCCTAGATAATAAAATTAATAAGAATTGGCTTATCTGAACAAACGATTGATTGTAGACATCCTTCCATTGAGGCATGCTATTCACAGGGCACCAATTTGCTGGCAAATTTTTTTTAAAAATGGTAAGGGGAACTAAATTAAAATAAATTCAAAATTTTGCTCATCATAATTAGCGATTATTTTTAATTATGTTATTCTCAAGAATAAAATTGCTTTCAATTCACTTACGATTATATTCAAAGAAAACAAACTAATGAGAAATGTGTTTGTTTCTGAAAATAGTTATTCCTCTGGGCCGAAAGGTATGAAGAAGAAAATTGTTTAAAAATAGGGTGGCACAATTTCTAGGGTAGTTAGTGGGCCACATAATGGTGTGAAAAAATCTAAAAGGCAGATGTTTTCACTACAACCAAACACGGCACTAGAAAAATTAATGTCTAGTTTATCTCAGCAAGTTGAACAATTGGGGTAATTTTTGTTCACTGATTGTGAAAACATGTTTAGCGGTGTTATCTATTGGTACCTGATGTGTAGATATGGGAGCCACTAATCATGTCTGTAATTCTTTGCAGGGGTTCCAGAAAACCTGACAATCTAGTGATGGGGAGATTTACTTGCATATGGGCAATAATACAAAGGTAACAGTAGTTGCAGTGAGAGATGTCACTCTCAGTTTTGGTAGAGATTGGATTTTAATATTGAGAGATTGTCTTTATGTACCTTCTATTAGATGGAACTTAGTTTTCGTTTCTAGATTAGTTAAAGACAGATATTTGATTTATTTTAATGACTCTGTGGTTATTAAGGATAATAAACGGATTATCATTCTGGTACATTGAAGTATGATCTTTATGTTATTACTCGAATCTCTTCTACATTGTAACTGACTGAATTGAAAAACACATCTAATTTACCATATAAGAGAATGTTTTCTTTTTAATGAACCAAACGTTTATTTGACACTTACGCTTGAATTATATTAATCTAAAAATGATAAATAAACTGGTAGAAGATAGACTTTTGAGTTCATTGAAAGTGAAGGCACTTCTAGTTTGTGAATCCTGCTTAGAGAGTAAGATAGCCAAGATGCTCTTTTTGGCCAAAGGCTATAGAGCTAAAGAACCGTTCGAACTGGTTCATTTTGATGTATGTGGTTCTATGACAATCTGGGCAAGAAGTGGCTTTAAGTACTTCATCAGTTTCATTAATGACTACTCAAGATATTGATACATTTACTTGATGCATTATAAGTCTGATTGTTTTGAGAAATTCAAAGAATTCAAGGCAGAGAGAGAGAAGCGTCTGGGTAAAAGTATCAAATCACTACGATCCGACCGTTATGGAAGTACCTCTTTAGAGAGTTTAGGGACTACCTCTCATCAGAAGGAATTATATCCCAGTTGACTGCACTGGGTACTCCGCAGCAGAATGGTGTAGAAAAAAGAAAGAATATGACTCTTTTGGAGATGGTAAGGTCTATGATGAGTTATTCAGGTTTACCCGATTTGTTTTGGGAACTCGCATTAGAGACAGTGGCTTACATTCTGAACTTGGTACATTCTAAGTCAGTACCTTCTACTCTTACAGGATTGTGAACCGGGCATAAGCCTTGTCTGAGACATATTCGAATTTAGGGGTGTCCAGCACATGATCTGAAAGGGAACGCGGTTAAGTTGGAACCAATGACAGAAGTCTGTTTCTCTGTGGGGTATCCCAAGGGAACGAAGGGTGTCTATTTTATAATCCTAAGGATCAGAAGGTCATTGTTAGCACTAATGCTCAATTCTTGGAAGATGATTATATTATGGACCGCAGGCCCAATAGTAAAATTGTTCTAAAAGAAATGAGAGAAAATACCAGTAGAATGGAAGAAGAACTACAAGTCACTGATATCCCATTGTCTCGTCGTAGTAGGAGGATTATCGAGACAAGTGCAAATCATGAATAGGGTGCTAATGCACAGCGTTCAGATTCTGCACAGCATATTACTGCTAGTGCATAGATACATGTAGTGCCTCGTTATAGTGGGAGGATTGTTAATCAACCTAATCGGTATATGTTCTTAGGAGAGTCTTTTGACAAGATCCCGTCAGAACTAGATACCGAACCCAATAACTACAATAAAGTACTCCAGGACGAAGAAGTAGATCTTTAGGAAAAGGCTATGAATTCAGAGATAGAATCTATGTATTCCAATCAGGTCTGGGAACTTGAAAAACCACTCGAAGGGATGAAATCCATTGGCTACAAGTGGATCTACAAGAGGAAGAGAGGAGCAGACGTGAAGGTTGAAACTTTCAAAATTAGGCTTGTTGCAAAAGGGTTCACTCACGAAGAAGGGATCGATTATGAGGAAACCTTTTCACTGGTAACCATGCTTAAGTCTATATGGATTCTCTTATCCATTGCTGCTCATTTCGATTATAAAATTTGAAAAATACATGTTATGACAGCTTTACATAAAGAAAGTCTTGACGAGTGTATCTATATGGTACAACTAGACGGTTTCATAGCGAAGAGCTAGGAGCATATGCTATACAAGCTTAAGAGATCTATTTATGGACTTAACCAGGCATCGAGGTCTTGGAATACTCGATTTGATCAAGGCATAAAGTCTTATGATTTTGATCAGAGTCCAGATGAGTCCTATGTATACAAGAAGCGTGACAGAAGCGCGGTGATCTTTCTAGTACTTTATATAGATGATATCTTTTTTATTAAAAACGATGTGGGGGCATTATCTATGGTTAAAAAATGATTATCTGGACAGTTCAATAAGAAGGACTTTGGAGAAGCCAGTCAAATTCTAAGGATCAAGCTTGTGCAAGATCGGAGACAAAAGGATGTTGAACTTATCACAAGAAAAATATATCGATAATATCCTTACTCATTTTAGCATGCAAGATTCTAAGAAAGGGTTTCTCACTTTCAGGCATAGAATCACTCTATCCAAGGATTAGTGTCCTAAGACACCTGGTGAGAAAGATAAGATGAAGGCGGTTCCTTATGCTTCGGCAGTAGGAAGCAATTGTATACTATACTTTGCACTAGTCCCGACATCTGCTTTACCGTTGGCATGGTTACCGGATATTAGTCTAACCTAGGGCAGGAGTATTGGACTACGGTAAAAAATATAATTAAGTACCTAAAAAGGACTAAGGATTATATGTTGGTTTACTAGGCAGACAGTCTAGTACCTTTAGGGTACACAGACTCAGAATTCTAGTCAGACAAAGATTCCTGTAAGTGTACCTCAGGATATGTGTTTACATTTTGAGGTGGAGCTATAAGTTGGAGGAGTATCAAGCAGTCACGTATTGATGATTCCACCATGGAGGTCGAGTACTTGCTTGCTCTTAAAGCAGCCACGAAGGCCGCTTGGCTTAGAAACTTCGTGTTGGATCTAGATGAGGTACCTTCAGTTCAATCGGCGATTACACTTTATTGTGATAATAGTGGAGCAGTTTCAAACTTGAAGTAGCCAAGAGTATACAAGAAAAGAAAGCACATTGAGAGTAAGTATCACCTGATACAAGAAACTATACAGAGGAGTGATGTTACTGTGATTAAAATTGCATCAGGAGACAACCTTACAGATCTTTTTAGAAAGATCCTACCGGCTAAGACTTTTAGTAGTCATGTAGAGGGCATGGGAGTCAGATGTATGGCAGCATAGTTTTGAGTATAAGTGGGAGATTGTTAAGATTGTATACTGAAAATTATGATTTTTATTTGGTTTTACTATTTAATTTTATTTTAATAAAATTAATTTTTTATTTTATGAGAATCTTAATGAGCAATGTATGCACTATTATTTCTTTAATGTTATGTATGGATGTCCTTTATTCTGTACAGTATTTAATCTGGTGTATAGAGTACGGCTTGCACATAAAAGATCATATTTTAGGTTATTGCAGAATATAAGTTATTTGTTCACAATTTAGATGAAAATGAACATAGCATCGGTATGACTGTAATACAGAGTTTTAGTAGGCCTGTCTTGGTTACGGAGAATAGATAATAGCGTCGTCTATTGTACTGACTCTCTGTGCTAGTACACTTCGTGTGTATTGAATGAGAGACATTGGCGTAATTAATTTTATACTGACAATATAAATTAATTTACATCTCAAGGTTATTATGAGAGTGCTTATGCTCTTAATTCTGAAATAATTATTGATTTGCGTATAATTAATATTCATTATTTTGATTCATTAGAGGGTGCGATCTTATATAGGTCTATATTCCCAGTGAGTTGGATAGCGATATTAGTTATATGGTAAATATTAATTATTGACAGAATTCACGTGTTGAAAGATTGGGATTGACGATACCCCCTTAAAGAAACTTATAAGTTTTGACTTAGCCAAACCTTGTAGGTGGATTTAATTATCTGGTGGTCAAATAAGTTAAGCGGACGAGCTTAAGAAATTTTAAAGATGCCGATTAAATTAAATTGTCAGTAATTAAATTTAATTAGCGGATATCGAGAATCTTAATGTGGGGAGATGAGTTAAGCATTTAATAGCAGGAGCTCAATGCAAAATGGTATTGAGATTATAGCTTATAGTGCAATTATAGTTCTTTACTGGTGTGAACTATAATTTAGTGTTTTAGGAAAATTGCAGAAATTATTGTAATGTTTTCATAATTATAGATACCGCTGAGAGGTTTGCTTTATTGTGAAAACCGTTAAATACGTGTCTAGATTACACTAGAAGTTTTTATCATAATTACTCCACATATCCCAACTGTAGCCCTATAAATATGCGGCTAGACTAAATCAAATTCATAACTTGTCTTCAAGACTAAAACTGACTAGGTTATGCCTGTACGAGTTCTTGAAGGATCGTAACCCACACTACGGTCGAGAATCGCATAAGAAAATACAGTAGAAGGTCTAATTGGAGTTTCAACTTGAAATCAAAAATTGTAGTTGGAGAATCAACAAAAAAGTTATTCTTTTAAATTAACTGTTGTGGTACGACTTTTATTTTGATCGTTTGACATCAAAAAGTTTTATTTGGAGCCTGTTTCGACGATTGTCCGTCTAGTTATTTTTTTTATTAAAAATTATTTACAAAAATAATGATCTTGAAAGTTTTGACTCCAACATCAGAGAGGATTAGCAATAGAAGTCATGCTTAGAAAAGGGAATACCCCTTTTAGATGAAAGATCAACACCAAAGAAACGAGAAATTTTAGTTAAAAACATGGCATGAGGAAGGGATGAGTTGGACTTGGAATGAGATTGCAACATGTCAGAGATAAAAAGAAAACCAAGATCAAGTGGTTTCTTTTCAAGAATACACCACATTACAAAGATTTGCATGAATGTGACACCACCAAATTTTTCTAACTGGGGTAAAAAAATGTGATTGACCATGTGGTGCAGAATACGCATCTCGGGCTTCAAAGAATTGGCTTCTAGGGGTTTTGAGGGATAAACATCCTCAATCTCAAAAATTTGTTTCACGTCATCGTGAAAAGAGAAACCTTCGATGGTTCTCTTGTTCGCTTTGCATGAAACAAATAGTTCTCCCTCAAGAATACCAAGAATTTCATTCAAAACCCTAGGAGTCAATTTAATTTCTATACCATTCACCCAAGTGGTGATGGTGTTGTTAGGAGTGGTGGAGATCTAGAAATGGGCATAAAGAAGTTTGACTAAAGTTGGGTAATGAGGGTCATGGGTTTGAAGTAAATTTATCCAACCAAATTTTGAGAACCATTCGGTGAATTTTATGTCAATTGAATCCAAAAATTAAAAATCAATGGAACGACCGGGGATTACCTTTCGATTCACGAACGACTAGAACTACAAGTTCTTATACTCGGTGAACTGGAATTTTAAAGAGGAATCCATCATTGTGTTTGCTGATGGTGCTGTCGTCGTTGCCGTCGCCGTCGTCTTCTTCTTTTGTGCCCTAGGGCTCAACGGCCCTTCGTCTGGACTCTTGCTGCCTTTCCCCATTGTTCTTGTCGTCATCGTTAAGGAGGGGACGATCGGTGGTGATGAAGGGAAGAGGAGGGGTTGAGTCGAGGTTTCGAAGAGAGAAAAGGTGAAAAGACGCGGGAGATGAACGATTTTGAAGAGAATGAGTCGAAATGGTTCGTCGAATGAGGAACTGGTGCCTTTATATAGGCTTAAGATTTGTGTAAACACAAAGTGCATTTGAGTTGACACTTGTCTTCGTGAAAAGGGGGTGTCCAAGGGACATAAATTATGTCAACACTTTTTACTCTAGTGTCGATACTTTTGGCCAATTGAGTCGACACAATCAAGAATTGGGTCGACCCAAATATACCGAGAGCAAGATGTCAAATATAAGTCAACACTATGTAGGTTGAGTCGACACTTTTTATCAAATGTGTCAATACCATATAGATTGAGTCAACTCTGCACATATGTGTTGACCCTTTTCAACAATGAGTCGATACTTTTCACAAATCAAACTAAAGCATGAAATGCATTCAAAATATGTTGAATAGGCGTAGTTAGTATGGCATATAATCATCAATTTGGAGCATATAGCATACCAAGTTCTCTTATGATATATCATAATCTTTCTTCATTTAAAAGTTTGGTGAATATATCAGAGAGTTGGAAGTCCGTGCCTACAAATTCAAGTTCAATGTTACCCTTTTGTACATGATCTCTAATAAAATGATGTCTAATCTCGATATACTTTGTTCTAGAGTATTGTATAGGGGTCTTGGATATGTTAATGGCACTAGTGTTATCACATTTAATAGGAATATAATCTAAACTTATGCCATAGTCTTCTAGTTGTTGTTTCATCCAAAGAACATGTGCATAATAGCTACCAGTTGCAATGTACTCAGGCTCAGCTGTAGATAAGGCAACTGAGTTTTGTTTCCTGCTAAACCATGATATTAATGAGTATCCTAGGAATTGACATGTTCCACTTGTACTCTTCCTATCAATTTTACAACTGGCATAGTCTGCATCAGAATAGCCTAATAACTCAAAGGCTATTCCTCTAGGATAGAATAATCCTAGGTTTTGTGTACCTAAAAGGTATCTAAAGATGCGTTTAACAGCTGTCACACGCGATTCGTTAGGATTAGCTTAAAATCTAGCACACATACTACACTAAACATGATATCTGGTCTACTAGCAATAAGGTAAAGTAGGGATCCAATCATACCTCTATATCACTTTTTCTCTACTGCCTTACCATTTTTATCCTTGTCAATCTTTGTTGAAGGGAACATTGGGGTTCCCATAGGTTTTCTCTTTTGCATATCAAACCTCTTCAACAAATCTCTTGTGTACTTAGATTGGTTGATAAAAATTTCATCATGTGTTTGTTATACTTGAAGTCCAATGAAGTAATTGAGGTCACTCATCATGCTCATCTTAAACTCTTCCTGCATGCATTTAGCAAAGTTCTTGTAAAGAGATTTATTAATTGAGCCAAAGATAATGTCATCTACATATATTTGGACAACAAGCATATCTTGTCCTTGAAACTTGATAAAAAGAGCTGTATCAATTTTTTTTTGAAAACTTATTTTCAATTAAGAATTTTTTATGCCTTTCATACCAAGCTCTTGGTGCTTGCTTCAAACTATAGAGAACTTTGGTAAGTTTGTAAACATGATTTGGAAAAATAGGATTTTTAAAGCCAAGAGGTTATTTCACAAAAACTTCTTCTGAGATAAAACTATTTAGAAAGGCACTTTTGACATTCATTTGATAGACTTTTAAGTTTTTAAAGTATGCAAAAGTAAGCAACATCCTAATGGCTTAAAGTCTAGCCACAGGTGCAGAAGTCTTATTAAAATCGATACCTTCTTCTTAATTGTAAACTTGGGTTACCAATCGAGCTTTGTTCCTAAAAACTACTCCATTTCCATCATTTTTATTTCTAAAAACTTATTTTATACCAATGATGGAGTGTTCCTTAGGTCATGGGACTATAGCCCAAACATTATTTCTTTTAAATTAGTTTAGCTCTTTTTGCATAGCCATGGTCCAAAACTCATTGTTTTCAGCTTCCTCAAAATATTTTGGTTCAATCTAAGAAAGGAATGCTAAATTATCACAAACATTATGTAGAGATGATCGAGTTTTAATATCTTAGGATGGGTCACCAATGATGAAGTCTTTTGGATGACCTTGAGCATACCTCCATTCTTTAGGCAAATCTAAATTTTCTTGATTTGAAGTACCAGCAGCCTGTTGGACTTTATTTTATTGCTCATTTGTAGCTTCCTCATGATTTGGTTATTCTTGGTCCTTGATAAAGATGTCCTCAACACCATTTTCTATGTCAACCAAATTGTTATCAAAAAATTCATTGGAGGAACTGAGGTTAGCTTCATAAAAAACAGCATGTATAGACTCTTCAACAACTGGGGTCCATTTGTTGAAAACTCTATAGGCTTTACTAGATAAAGAATAACTTAAGAAAATACATTCATAAGATTTTTCATTGAACTTGTCCAAAAGTTCTTTGTTGTTATACAAAACAAAACATCTGTACCCATAGGCACGAAAATAACTTATGTTAGGTTTTCTTCCATTCCATAGGTCATATAGGGTTTTTTTGAGAGAAGCTTGAATCATGGCTCTGTTCATGATAAAACAAGCTGTGCTTACAGCCTCAGCCCAAAAGTATCTTAGTAGATTGTTCTCACATAACATGGTTCTAGTCATTTCTTCCAAAGTCCTATTCTTCCTCTCAACAACTCGATTTTGTTGAGGGGTTCTAGGAGCAGAGATGTTATGGTCTATACCACTTTCGTTACAAAATTTTTCAAAATCTTTGTTTTTAAATTCTCTGCCATGATCACTTCTTATACTTGTAATTTGAAAACTTTTTTTTCATTTTGAATTCTCTGAGATAGTTTTGTAAAAGAGGCAAAAGTTTCATCCTTATAAGTTAAAAAAAGCACCCAAGTGTATCTAGAGAAATCATCAACAACAATAAAAGCATATCTCTTGCCTCCAAAGCTAAGAGTCATTGTTGGACCAAACAAGTCCATGTGCAATAGTTGTAAGGGGCTAGAAGTAGAAATCACATCTTTTAATTGAAAAGAACTTCTAACTTGTTTGCCTTGTTGACATACATCACAAACTTTGTCTTTTTCAAATTTGATTTGAGGTAAACTAATCACCAATTCCTTTTTCAAAAGTTTTAAAATTAAGTTAATGTGTGCATGTCCAAGTCTTCTATGTCACAACCAACTATAATTACTCAAGGCGGTTAAAAAGTTGGTGTCATTTTTTGGAAAGGTTATTTAGATTGAAAGTGTAAATATTTTCATGCCTATAACCCTACAAAAATAACTTTGTTATCAATTGAGTTTTCAATAACACACTTAGCATGATCAAAGACAACCTTGTGACCTTTGTTACAAAGTTGGCTTATGCTAAGAAGGTTATATTTCAAACCATCAACAAGCAAAATATTTTCAATAGAAAGAGAAGGAATTTATCAATATAACCAGTTCCTATGATTTCTCACCTATCATATATCTTCAGCAGGCACTATCAAGATACCACATCCTCTCATTGAATGAGGACTTGAGACATACCTACAAAGAGAATCAAGGTTTGAATTTTGGTATCCAAACTTTCTTGGGTCCTTTGGTGTTAGTTCCATGTGGGTGCGTTCCCTTTGAAACCTAAACCCTCTTAATAAGTAAATTAAAAGATTTTTTATATGTGACAATGTGTCCATACTCATAACAATGAAACCAAGTTGCATTGGAGTGATTTAAGGATCTTTTAACAAAAATATTGCTAAAAAACTTTTGTTTCTTCTTTGGTTGGTATCCAATCCCAGCTTTTTCAAAAATACTTTTTTACATTCCAAGAAGTTTATC
Organism: Heliamphora exappendiculata; assembly: GCA_034768845.1. Lineage (NCBI taxonomy): Eukaryota > Viridiplantae > Streptophyta > Magnoliopsida > Ericales > Sarraceniaceae > Heliamphora > Heliamphora exappendiculata. The sequence continues at coordinate 63,685 of JAOTRH010005371.1, forward strand.
TAAATTTTCTTTCCCAAGTGTAAACTTATACACTGTTTTTGTAAAGTCATCAACTTTTTCTTTTAAAACTTGATTTTCATCTTTCAAAGACAAAATCTATTTTGATAGCAAAAGTTTTTCATTTTTTAAAGTCTCAATTTCGCAAGATCAAAAAAGAACTAACTTTTTAAGAATTGAATTCTTAGTACCCATTTTTCTTAATTCATCATGCAAATCTTAAAATGTAATTTGCAATTTTTCTATAGAGAAATGGTCATTTGTTACCTCATCATATTCTTTAGCCATGAGACAAAGGTTAGCAACTTAATTTTGTTCTTTTTCATCCTTGGAGCTACTATCACCACTTTCACCCTATGCCGCCAACATTGCCTTCTTGGATCCTTTCTCGAAGTGTTTCTTGAGTTGAGGACATTCGCCTTTCACATGTCTAGGTTTCTTGCATTAGTAGCATATGATCTCTTTTTTCTTGTGATCATTTTTGAACTTGCTAGATTCACCCTTGAACTTGTTGAGCTCTCCTTTGTGCCCATCTTTCTTGAAGAATCTCTTTCCTCTTGTTTTTTGTTTCTAAGAAACCTTTTAAACTTTCTTTTGATGAGGATCATGTCTTTATTTTCATCACTAAAGGAGTCTTCATCAGATTCTTCATTAACGGTGGATGATTTGAATGCTATTCCCTACTTTTTTTTGGTTGTCATCTTCATCATCTATCTTGATGTTCATCTCATGAGTCATTAAGAGATCCAAGGAACTCCTCCAGCCTAAGTATATTGAGATGCTTGGCTTCTTGAATGACAGTGACTTTTACTTCTCAACTTTTAGGCATGCACCTAAGGATCTTTCTCACCATCTCTGCATTAGAGTAGATATTTCCAAGAGATTTTAAACCATTTATGATGTCAGTGAATCTAGTAAACATTTTAGAAATAGTTTCATCATACTTCATCTTAAATAATTTATAATTATGAACTACCGTGCATATCTTAAATTTTTTTACTTGGTTGGTTCCCTCATGTGTAATCTCAAGTCTATCCCAAATTTTCTTGGCGGTGTTACATGTGGAGATCTTATTGAACTTGTTGAGGTCAAGAGAGCAATATAAGAGATTCATAGCCTTAGCATTCTATTGAATCTCCCTTATGTCACCTTCGGTCCATTCACTTTTAGGTTTAGGGACAATTGCCCATTCTACTGTCTTGATAGGTCTTTTGGGTCCATTTATGATAACCCTCCATAGGTCATAGTTTACGGCTTGAATGTAGATTGTCATTCTAGCCTTCTAATAATTATAATTTATTTCATTGAACAAAGGGGGTCTGTTTGTAATGACTCGGTTCGAACCCTAGTAGTAACCACCCAGTTGGTAATGACCCGTGTAAAGGCTCACCACAAAACATAGTATTAGCGACGATTGGCCGACGAGATTTTAAGTCGCTAGAAGGATAAAAATCCTAACTCAACCCGAAAACCTTAATTCTATCCGAAAACCCTAAAGAGACCAAATGCTTAGAGGCAAAGCCCTAATACTAAGAAAAGTTTTCTAACATCCTAAATTAAGTAAATAACATAAAATATAATATTAAAAATAAAAAATTCTTCTAATTAGGTTAAAATGATTATTTTGCCCCTGGTACAACAAAAAGTGTTAAAAATTCAAATTTTGATGCATGGACACCCTAAATTAGATATTTAGATACAATTAAGTAATAAAAGATAAAATAACAATAAAAATAACAAAAATCCCCTTGCATGGCCGGTCACATTGGGAGTAGTACATAAAAAGTTATTTTTTGCATTTTTGTATCACCAATGAGAAAAAGTTGGACAAATTAAGTATTATTATGACCCCAAGACTTTTTAAACAAGTAATATACATAATAATATAATAATATAGGCCAACAAAAGCAAACAAATTATTATTTAAAATTCCTACACAATGAATAAGTTAAAAAGTCAATTCTTGTCAAACTAACTTAAATTGACTTAAAAAGCTTACACATATTTAATCAATTGGTATAAGAATTATGATAATTCATGAAAATACTGAATTAATCATAAACACACCAAAATAATAGGATTTAGTAGGACAAGACACCTAAAAGATACACAAAATTAATATTTTAGGTATTTTTTGCACAAAATTGTACCAAAACATAATTTAAACCGTAATTTAATGCAAAATAGCTTTTTGAGCCTCCCCAAATAGCCCCAGCTGACCTCCCACCTGCCAAATCTGAAACTCAATTTCTTAAAAAGAGCATAGCCACCCCATGCACCCAATAGAATTTAAGAAAATTTAAATTAAAGCTTACACATAATAATTATTTTTCACTACAATTTTTGCTATAAAAATACACCAAGACCACCCTATTCTCCTCTATATTTCGTGCACTATAGTGTGAGAGAGAGGACCAGAAAATATCCTTAAGTGTTCTAAGAGAAAAGAGAAGGAGAGAAAGAAGAAGGAAGGAAGAAGGAGCTTAAAGGAGACAAGGAGATTGCATAGAAGCTAAGTCCTTATTATCTATCATCTCAAGGTCTTCAAACAAGTAATTAAACTCATATAAACCCTCTATTATTCTCCTACAAAATATCTCTTAACCCATCTCTATAAACACCCTTTAGAATAAGAAACAAAAAATTTATCAAAAATGCATTGTAGGGCCAAAATAGGGGCTGCTCATGTTTAAATGGTTGTTGGACATGGTTGCATATGGCTATTCTTGATTTTGAAGACTTGTATAGGTTATGGAACTTTGATATATATATATATATATATGTATACATTACATGCATTCAAAGAAAATAAACTAAATCTAAACATATCTTGAGCTAAGACACCAAAATCTTAAATGGCCTAATTTTCTGGGTGTTTCAACTTTCTGCCATGAACTTTAAGCTATCATAACTAATTGTAGAAAAATAATCTAAGTTTTTTATATCCAGATCTAGAGTTTTAAGTTATCTTTCATATAAAATTAGTTTGAAGTGATTTCATTAGGTAGAACTCGAGATATACTATTTTTACTAAAGAGTATCAGATTCTGACCACTCTATATTGCATACATAAAAACCCTAGGTTAGAGTGAGAACCAAACTTAGGTCAAAACCTAAAACTTGTAGATAACATATTTATCTTACTTTCCACCAAAAAGGAGTCAAAAATATGAAGTCTTGATAGGTCACAACCCTCCTCAGAGTCACTATTGTGAATCTATGACTGACAGAGCTCTCTGTCACATGTTTTTGTAAGACCTCAAACCTATGTTTTTAATGGCCATATCTAAACGTGGTTTTCATGAAAACTATAGCTAACATATGAAACTAATCACTGATAACAAATGAGCCCTAGATACCCTTAGATAGTTCCCCAAAAGTCCTATTCATTCTCTGTTGAAAATAGGTTATGCTGAACCTTTTAATACTGACTGAATCAATTTTATAAAATGGCCAAAATCATCAATTTATTCTAAACAACTAGCCTTAGCACAAAACATGAAACTTGCAGGGGACAACTTAAATTAGAACATATCCAAAGATTAGACCCATAGCCCTTGATTTGGTGCCCCAAAACCGAGGTCAACAGAGGCCCAAATTTTGTACTTTTCTTTGTGAAGTACTAAATGGTTTTCTCTTAAATGATATAAATGACCCATTTATCCTAGAATCTGACCTTAGTGTTAAACATAAAAGTTGTAGAAAATATTTTTATCTAAATGGTGTAAAAAATTAGAACTTAACGCCTTGTCTAGGTACCCCAAAACATTGTTATGATTTTAAATTTAACACTTGAATATTTACCTAAATTTGGCTAAGTGTATAAGTGGCATGTCACATTGTGGGACTTAAAGATATGGACTTTAAATGAATTATGTTGAATGATTGGTGTATGAAAATGATTAATTGGTAATAGAATCCATGCCGCAAGATTGAATCTATGTCACATGAATTATCGCCTATGCTTTACATACTTGTACTTCATGCCTTAATGAATTGTACCTTATTCTTTAAAAACTTGTACTTTATGCTATGTTGGTTTGTACGTTATGCCATGTTTAGTTTCATACCATGGTATCGTTAAGTTGTACTTCAAGATACGAGTTGTTGTACCATAAGTATTATTACATTGCACTTGGGGCATCTTGTGGGTTGCATCCTGTATATTGGTTTTGGTTATTTTGTATCTTGGTCATATTTGTTGGGTATTGTCCCTTTGGTTTCTGTTGCTCCTTGAGTTATGGTTATATTATAGAAGTGGTGTCGACACGGGAAAACTGGGTAACTACGGAGAGAGCCTAATTTGACAGACCTAATCCCACTACGGTGGTAATTCCAGAGAGAGCCCAATTATGGCTAACCGAAACCCCATTGCCACGATGTTTTAAAGGGTAATTCCAGAGATAGCCTAATTCAGCGGACTTAAATCCCTCATCTTGGTATTCTGAATAATGTGAAGTACCTCTTGAAATTCCTGTTTGTTATCTAGACTTTGGGTTGACACCAAACGAACATCATGGTCCTTAATGTGGGTTTTTGCGCATTTTTGGTTGGCCGGAGGATAAGAATGTTATTAGCTCGCTACCATGCCATTTCCATTGAGTAAAATAGCTAGCATGAAGCCAAGACGAGCATTTACTTTTTGCAACGAGGCGAGGATAGGTTTGGTGATCAATTCCCATAAAAGTCTACTCTCAAATTTTTGACATGGAATTTGAGTTACGATTCTGGGTATATGTTGGGTTGGGCATTTGCATTACATTCATTTGCATCACGCACCAGTATACTTGTTCTTAAATATGCTTGCCTTGCTATAATTATCGAATTTGTCTGTTTCCTTGACTATAAATTGTATTGGGTGTTATATGATATGCATTGTAGAATATTTTGTTGTAAGTTTAGTTAGAAGGTTTAGAGAGTTTTCTTCTGGGCTTTGGGTCATGGCATTCGTGCCACAAGTGAGGAAGAAGAACATTTGAGAAAGTCGCACCCGAAAAAGAAGGGGTTTTGAAGAGAAGGGTGAGTGGCAGGGACCAGTCGACCTCGACGATGCGAATTGAAGAAATTGAAATTCACCCTTTTTGGTCCTTTTTGTTCAATTTTCACGAGCTTATTGTAATTTTTGTTGAATTTTTTTTGTGAAACTGTAATATTTATGTACTTTTAATCAGTTCAAACTCTTAATGATGTAATATTTATGATATGTAAATTTGAATGAATGGTTAGAATATTCTCCTTATCTATACTTATATATGTCCCAATGTACCCGGAGGACGAGGCCTCACACTATTGGTGGACTGACCTTTAGATTCAATAAGTCCAATACTAGTGATTGCCATGAAAACTCTTAAATGGTTAAGTCAAAAACAAGAACCCAAGTTCTGATACCAATTGTTAGTCCTAAGTAACCCAAGAGGGGGTGAATTGAGTTTTAAAAATAATAATAATAATTTTAAAAACTTTTTTCAAAATCTTTTAATTTCACAAGCAAATATAGCAAGTATATCAAGAATTAAAGGAATAAAAAAATTAAAGAGGTAAAGGAGAGAGAAAAAGAATCGGACACAAAGATTTATAGTGATTCGGTTTCTTCTAAGCCTATGTCCACTCTTCAAGACTCTCTTTGAGAATTTTTACTAAGATAGAATGCTTCACGGGCACATTCAAAACCATTTATAGCCTCAAGATGATCCTACGAAAACAAATCATGTTTTCTTCTAATCACTCTTGAGCTCTTCTTTGAAGAGTATCACTCACTCTCTCAAAGAATCAATGGTAACTTACCTTAAGTACAATAGATGTAGTATTCAATGAGATACTCACTCACTCTCTTTACAAATTATGGGAAATAAATGAATACAAAGAGGCGAGATTCAGCTCGAGGAGATAATGAGTAATAAATAAAAACTTGAAAATTTGATCTCTTGATTCAAGTAATAGAACAGTAGATTTGATGCTCCATTAATGAGCCAAAATCCAACCGTTAAACTAGGCGCCAGGTTTAAATTTTCGTAGCATGTGTCAATTTAATTCTATTTTGGGTCAACACAATCATCTAGGGCTTGGTTCTGTAAGTGAATGAGTCGACTCATGTCTTCGTTGCTGTCGACACAAATCTCTGCATCCTTCTTACCCACACAGTGGTGTTGGCTCTTTTAATACTTTAGCTTTCCAAGAGAACCTTTTAGTGTCGACTCATGTTATCTTTGGTGTCGACTCCTTTTGTCTGGGAGACAACTGGAATTATAGGGTCGGCTCATTTTTCATCTTGTGTCGACTCGCAAAATTACAGGAAGTCTCAGTTGTTTTGTGCTGACTCATCTTTGTTTTGGTCTCGAATCAAACATCTGCAGAAGGCCTCAGTTATTTTGTGTCAACTCATCTTTGTTTTGGCGTCGACTCATAATACCCAAATAATTTGAGTCCGGAAGGGTTGGTGTCGACTCAAAATCTATTTGTGTCAACTCATCTAGTTGCAGTTAGTCTCAGTTCTTTTGGGTCGACTCAAAAGTCTTCTGGGGTCGACTTATTTAAGAATTCCTAAAACATCTTAGACAAAACAAGTTAAGGTGTCGACTCAATTGCTCAAAGGTGTTAACACACTTAAAAATATCAAGAGTTCTTTCCCTAAAGGTGTCGACTCAAATACAAATTTGGGTCAACACAAAATTTTATTTCTCAAGAATACTTAAGTATCAACCTATTCGAAAATAGAGTTAGCTCAAGAGGCTAAAGTTGTCAACTCATCTGTCATTTTGTGTCAACACTACCTTTTTGAAAATTATTAAACAATATCTTTTTAAATCAATTTTACGTAGGAAATGAATTAATAAAAATATCAAAATCTAATTAAAAAAAGCCTTGGACTAACACCCCCGACTACAGAAATAGCTAAGTAAGGATTTATTTGACCAAATACGTCTTTAATGGAATCTCCGACGAATAGAACTATGCCATCAACTATTTACTAACGATAGTTTTGCACCTGGAAACCTACGACATCACCACACGACAAAGCTCAAGTTTCTCCAGATCAGTTCGCAGCTGACCCACCTATCCGAAGGATTGAGGAACAAGAGTTTATACTACCAGTAGGAAAATGAAAGACGAGAGGCAACGTCAAGCTTAAGACATTCGACTTACTACGCAAGAAAAGGAGGTACGCCCACACGCGTCGATACTCATGCTGACCATCTCATTAAACGTTAGAATCTGAATTTTTCCATCACTTCCTAAGAACGAAGAATCTTGACCACGACAATAAACGTTTGGAGTCCGATGAAGATTTAACCAGCAAGCCACGACGAGTTGCACGACTAGATAATTACCATCACTATACCTCTTGTCACATTTATTTTACTCTCGGACGATTAACTACCTGGCAAACGATCCAGTCATTGGAGGAGACCCTCAAACCCTATATACCAACACATCAGAGTCAAGCGTCAGGGGCCAAAAGAAACTCAACAACCCTTGGGAGCATGAGACAATCTTTTGATGTTTCTACTCACATCTGTTTTAGATAGGCCCTAACAAGCTATGCGTCGAATCTTTTCTTTTCTTTCGATGTTGTATGTGTGTTTTCTGAACCTTTTTGAAACCTTGTATTGATTATGTACCCGAGCTTGAATGACATGAAATACATGTATTGTTATAAAAAATCTCCATAAGTTATCTTACACTTAATTCTTGCTAAAATAATCTCAAACTTAACTTCACAAGATCCTAAAACGTGAAAATAATCAAGAATTGAAACAACCCCGAAATCATATCACTCTCCCTTTTTTTCTTATTCTAGAATGGCTGGTAGACAACTAAACCACCACCGACAAACTAGTGAACCCCTAGATGATGAAGCACCTAGATTAGCCCAAGTTCTACGAGAACATGCCACCAACATTAACTTTCCCCATGTTTATGATAGAGCATGGTTTTTATGGGAGCTTGAAAGACAGCGAGCCCCTACGTTTAGAGGAGGAGTAGAACCAAAAGTAGCCGAGGAGTGGCTGAGGGCGGTCAAGAAGTTATTCAACTCGATGGGAGTTCAAGTTAAGGCAGATCAGGTAACTTTAGCAGCTCACCTATTGCACGGAGAAGCAGACCACTGGTGGTCTATGATCAACAACACCCAAGACGTGGCAGCCTTATCATGGGATTGGTTCGAAGAGTTATTTTTGGAGAAGCATTTCCTGCTCCAGTACGTAAACAAGAATCGAGAATTCTTGGACAGATCAGGGACAGATCAGAGAATTCTTGGAACTTAAACAAGAATCGATGACGGTAACCCAGTACGTAAACCGCTTCAAAGAGTTGAGCTGCTTTGCTGCAGCCATTATACTAAACGAAGAGTTGAAGGCATGGAAGATTGAGTGGGGCTTGGAGTCATCAATTCGGGGAAAGATCGTCCGTATGCTACTTCCGATTTATACACAAGTCGTACGGACAGTACTAGTAGCAAAATCAAAGTTGGTAGATTCAAGAAGGATTTGAAACCAAAAGAAGAGTAACTCTAGTCATGGGAAATCATTAAGGAATAAAAGGTGACTCGTTCCTATCAAGCTGTACTCACAAGTTAGCTGGAAAGAACAACAAGGGGACAACAGATGGATCCGATAGTCTGTTTCAATTGCAATAAGCCCGGACATAAAAAGTTTGAATGCCCGCTACCAAGGGAAAGAAACTATAATATTCATCGACAAAAGCAAGACGACCAAGATTGAACAAATCAACTTTAACAAGGAATGGGTGGCTTAAAAAGGATGATGCAGCTTGACCAACAAGGGAATCAATGGACAAAATTTTTTCCTTTACAAGAGAAATGGGAGTATTCGTCGATGATTGGAGGTACCCTTGTATGCGCAACTCTGGGATGTATGTTAGTTTAGACTTGTTACATCATTACAAGAAAAGGGACACTTGTAGGATAAGGCTTTTAGGCTAACATGTCGCTAGTCATCAACCCATGCGCCACAGGTATGTGATGTGATCTTGAAAGTTGTGTAGTAGTTGGTCCAAAATTTTAGTAAGGAAAAACAATCATCACTCAAGGCTGCTGAACGTATAAGCCTGACCCTGTCTACACCCTCAACCAGGAACGACTCGAATGAACAAGGATGCAACTTCGGGGAGAACTGAACAAGAATCTGAAAGAAGGTACTCTAGAAGCAAGGAAATTCTGTTGATACAAGCCCCATAGCAACACCATGGAAGTAAGAAAGTCAACCTGAAGACGAGAAGGCATAACGCAAGTAAATCATCTACAACCTTTCACACGAAGAAGTACGATAAGAAATTTTGAGGACAAGATTTATTTTAAGGGAGTAGATTGTAACGACCCGATTCGAACCCTAGTTGTAACAACCTGGTTTAAATACAACTATTAGCAACAGTTAGCCAACGAGATCTTAGGTCGCTAACAAGTTAGAACTCCTAACTCAACCCGAAATCCCAATTCAATCTGGAAGCCATAAGAAAACCTAATAGTTAAGAGGCAAAATCCTAACACCTAGAGAAGACTTCCAACATCCTAAGTTAAGTAATTAACATGGAATATTAAATTAAAAATAAAAAATTCTCATAGTTAGGGTAAAATGACTATTTTATCCCTAATACACCAAAAAGTCATACAAATCTAACATTTGACACATGAACATCCTAAATCAAATATTTAAATACAATTAAGTAGAAAAAGGCATAATAACAACAAAAATAACAAAAATATCCCTTAGTGGTCAGCTACCTTGGGATTTGTGTCCCAAAAGTCATTTTTTGTATTTTTAAACTCAAAACGAGAAAATGATGTACAAATTAAGTATTGTAATGACCCAAGATTATTGAAATAAGTAATATACATAATAATATAATAATGTAGGCTAACAAAAACTAATAAACCATTATTAATGTTCTTGAACACATAAATATGTCAAAAAATCACATCTTGTCAAACTCGCTTAATTTGACTTAAAAGCCTATACATATTTAATCAATTGCTATAAAAATTATAATAATTCATAAGAATACTAAATTAATCATAAACTTACTAAATAATATATTTTAGTAGGTAAGGACACCAAAAAGGTACACCAAATTAATTTTTAAAGCGTTTTCTGGCACAATATGACACCAATACCTAGTTTAAACCCCAAATTAATGCAAAATTTGAATTTTTGGTCTTCCCAAACACCCCAGTCGAGATCCCAACCTGCCATATCTGAAAATATAAGTCTCAAAAAGATTATGCCACCCCATGCAACTAATGGAGCAAAAGAAATTTAGTTTAAAGCTTCAAAACACATAATTGCATCCACTAACTCTTTCCCCTATAAATTAAACACCAAACCTCCCTTAGGTCTCTTCATTTTTGGCCAAAGTGGGGGTGAGACTAGATCTTCATAGTTCTTGAGTGTTAATAAAAGTTTGAGAGAAAAGGAAAGAAGAAGAAGGAACAAGGAAGAAGGAGTAAGAAGGATCAAGGATGAATACTTTAAAGCCAAGTTCTATCTATTAGAGGCAAAACCTACAAGATCATTATTTTTGCAAATAATTTTTGATAAAAATTAACTGGACAGGCAAACGCCTAAACGGGCTCCAGATAAGACTTTTGGCGTCGAATGATCAAAAATTTAAATTCGTGCAACCAAAGTTAATTTAGAAGAATACATTTTTTACTGGTTAAATCTTCAACTATGTTTTTTATTCCGAGTTGAAGCTTTCGTCAAACAATTTACCGTATTCCCTTATGCGATTCTTGAATGTAGTGTGGGCTACAATCTATCAAGAACTCATATCGGCAGAACTTGGGCAGCTTTAGTCTTAAAGATAAGTTATGAAACTAGTTCAACTTACCCATACTTATAGGGTTACAGCAGGAACCTGTGGAGTAATTATGAGTAAAACTTCCAGTTGAACACAAACACCTATTAGCGATTTTCGCAATTAAGCAAGCCTCATAGAGGTATCTGCAATTATGGAATACTAGAAGCGAATTCTGTAATTTTCATAAAATACTAAATTACAGTTCACATCACTAAAGAACTATAATTGTACTATGACCGATAATCTTAAGACCTTTTTACATTAAGCTCTTGTTATTAAATTCTTATCATTTCTCTCCACGTTAAGATTTTCAATACCCGCCAATTAAATTTAATTACTAACAATTTAATTTAATCGGTATCTTGTAATTCCTTAAGCCATTCTATTTAACTTATTTGACCGCCGGATAATCAAATTTACATGTAGGGATTGGCCCAGTCAAAACTTATAAGCTTCCTTAGGGGGTATCTTCAATCCCAATCTTTCGGAACGTGAATTTCGTCAATAACTAATATTCTCCATATAAATAATACTGATATCCAACTCACCGGGAATATAAACCCATATAAGATCGTACCCTCTAATGAATCAAAACAACGAATATTAAATATACGCAAATCAATAACTATTTCATCATTAAGAACATAAGCACTGTTCATAATAATCTTATGGTGTGAACTAATTTATATAGTCAGTATAAAATTAATTAGCTCAATATGTTCTGTTCAATACACACAAAGTGTACTAGCGCAGAGAGTCGGAATAATAGACGCCGCTATTATCTGTTCCCCATAACTAAGATAGGTCTACTAAAATTTTGTGCTATAGTCGTGCCGATGGTATGTCTATTTCCATCTAAACTATGAACATAAAATTTATATTCTGCAAGAATCTAAAATCTGATTTCTGTGTGCAAATCGTACTTTACACACCAGATTAAATAATGTACAGAATATTGAACATCTATGCATAACATTAAGAAAATGATACACATACATTGTTCATAAAGATTATCATAAAATAAAAAATTAATTTTATTAAAATTAAATTAAATACTAAAAATAAAGTTTTCAGTATACCAACCCTAATACTCTTTCAACCTTTAGAGTATCAAAATAAGTAAGTAAACCTCTAAAACCCTCTGTTAATCTCACACAAAAATCTCCATCAACTCATCTCTTTAAACACATTTAAGATCAAGAACTAAAAAATGGATCGAAAAGGCGTTATAGTGAGAAAACTAGGGACTGTTCATGATTTTTATGGTGGAGATGTGTTGGTATGTTTGTATTAATGAGATGCGTAACTTAAATAAGTTCTATAACTATGATATTTGAGTCTAAAATACATGCATGCAAAGAATAAGGATCATATATTGACATATCATGAGCTAAGAGGCTATAATTCATGTAGGCCTAATTTTTGAGCTTTTTTTGGTTTCTACCTTGAACTTTGAAATATCATAAATAAATATAAAACAATAATCTAAGTGTGCTCTTTATATTCATACCTAGATTTTGATGTTAGATTTCATACAAAATTGGTTTGAATGGATTTTAATGAACAGAACTCAAGATATAACATTTTTTGCCAAAGTGGGTCAGTTTTAGACCAGTCAGTATTACAGGCCTAAAACTCCTAGTTTAAAACGAGATCTGAGCTTAGGATAAAACATGAAAGTTGTAGATAACATGCATATATTATTGTCAACCAAACATGAGCCCAAACTATTGAGATTTGATAGGTCAAAACACCTCTAAAGGTCACTGTAGTGGATCTGTGAGTAACAGAACCTTCTATCACATGTTTTGGTGCAACCAAGAACCCATATTTTTAGTGATCTAATCCAAATATGGTTTTCACGAAAACTGTAGGTAACATATTGATCTAGTGGCTGTCCAAAAATCAGACCCAACAACCTCCAGATGATCCCCAAAACTATTTTTAAACCCTATGTTGAAAATAGGTTTTGCTGTGAGTTTTATAGCCGACTGAACCTATTTTACAAAATAGCTTGTTTCTCTAACTTGCTTCAAACAACTGCCCAGAGTACTATTCATGGGACCTGCAGGGGACATATTAAACTAGAACATATCCAAAAATCAAACATGTACAACTTTTTTTGATACCCTAAAACTGAGACCAACTGAGACCCCTTTTTTTGTACTTTTTTCTGTAAATTGCTGAACCGTTTTTATTTATATGAAATTATTCACCTATTTTCCATAATATTTGAATTTAGTGTTAAACATAAAATTTGTATAAAATATTGTTATCTGGATGGTGACAAAAAAATATAACTTAACTCCAAGTCTAAGTGCCTTTAAACACTACTGTTCTTTTCAAATTAATACTTGAAAGTTAGCCCTTAAGTTGTTAAGTGTATGGTTGAACATGTCTTTATTGTGGGACTTGAAGTAGATGTTTTAATTGATTTAAAGTGGATGATTAATGTTTTAATGTGATTATATGATGATTAGAATCCATACTATAAAGTTTGACCCAAGTCTTGATAATTGCAACTTATACTTCATATACTTGTACTTAGTGCTTTAATAGTTGTACCTTGTGCTTTAAAGACTTGTACTTTTTGCTATGTTGGTTTGTACGTCTTGCTCTATTTAGCTGCATACCATGCTATTGTTATGTTGTACTTTAAGATACGAGTTGTTGTACCATAAACATTATTACATCGCACTTGGGGCATCTTGTGCGTTACATCCTATATCTTGGGTTTGGTTATTTTGTACCTCGGTCATAGGTATATGTTCCTTTGATTTCATCGCTTCTTGAGTTATGGTTATATTATGGAAGTGGTGTTGACATAGGCAAATTGAGTAATTTCATAGAGAGCCTAATTCGGCGGACCTAATCCCACTGAGGTGGTAATTTCGAAGAGAGCCTAATTATGGAAGACCTAAATCTCATTGCCATGGTGTTTTGAAGGGTAATTCAGAGAGAGCCCGATAATGACAGTCCTAAATCCCTCGTCAAATCTGTTGTCTTGGCATTTTGAATAATGTGAAGTGTCTCTTGAAATTCCTAATTATTACTTAGACTTTGGCTTGACACCAAGCGAGCATCCCAAATCTTAAGGTGGGATTATTGGTTTTGTGCATGGTTATTATTTTGCTGGCCAGAGGATAAAGATGTTAATGGCTCGCTCTCATGTCGTTGCCATTTTTGTGGTAAACCAGTTATGGCATGACGCCCAGCAATGGATTTACTATTCACAACGAGGCTCGAGGATAGGCTTGGTGATCAATTGCCCATAAAGTACACTCTGGAAATTTTCGGCATGGAATCCATGTTATGATTCTGGGTGTTTGCTAGGTTGGGCATTTGCATTGCATTCATGACATCACATACTTGCATGTTTATTCATATACCTTCTTATCGTGCTATTATTGTCAAATTTTTCTGTCTCCTTGACTTTAAAAATGTACTAAGTGTTAAATGATATACGTTGTGGAATATTTTTGTGCCGTGAGATTGGTTGGAGGTTTAGAGTATTTTCTACTAGACTTTGGCTCATGGCATTCATACCACAGGTGAGGCCGAAGAAACCTTTGAAGAATAAATTCCCGAAGAAAAGGAAGGTTACGAATACCAGGGTGAGTTCCAAGAGCAAGGAGATCTCGACGATGCTTGCTGAATATTCGAGTCTTCTCTTTTTGTTCTTTTTATTCAGTTTCCTGGCGCATATTATAATTTTTGAAAAAAATCATTTGTGAACCTGTAAACGTTATGTACTTGCATTCAGTTCGGAGCTTTTAATAATTTAATATTTATGATATATAAATATGAATTAATGGCTAGAATATCCCCTTTATTTATACTTATGTTTATCCCAACATGCCCAAAAGATGAGGCGTCACACTAATGCTCGATTCTTGAAAGAGAATTATTAATAGACCATAACCCCCAGAGTAAAAATGTTTTAGAAAAGTTGAGAAGAAATACCAATCGTACGGGAGAAGCGCTACGGGAAAGTGTCATCGATATCCTATTGTCTCGTCGTAGTGGAAGGATTATCGAGACACGTGTCGATCCTAAACCAGATCAGGGTGTTGCCACTAACATGCCAATTTTACAACCAGGAGAGCATGTGGATGGTGGTGCACAGGGTTTAGAATTAGTACAGTGTGTCACTGCTAGTACACCGACCCATGTATTGGCTTGTCGTATTGAGAGGGTTGTTCATTAACCCGATCGATATATGTTCTTAGGAGTGTCTTTTGACAGGATCCCAGAAGAACTGGATACTGAACCCTGCAACTACAACGAAGGGCTCCAAGATAAAGACGTAAGATTATGGCAAAGGGTTATGAATTCAGAGATAGAGTCTATGTACCCTAATCAGGTATGAAAACTTATAGAACCACTCCAAGGAATAAAACCCAACGGATGTAAGTGAATCTATAAGAAGGAGAGATGAGCAGACAGAAAAGTAAAAACTTTCAAAGTTAGGCTTGTTGTAAAAGAGTTTACTCAGAAAGGAGGGATCTATTATGAGAAGATCTTTTCATTGGTAGACATGCTTAAATCTATCCGAATTCTCTTATCCATTGCGGCTCATTTTGATTACGAAATTTGATAAATTGACGTTAAGACAGCTTTCCTTAGTGAATGTCTTGACCAATGTAACTATATGGTACAACCAGACAATTTCATAGGAAAGAGCCAAACGCACATGTTGTGCAAGCTTAAGAGATCTATTTATGAACTTAAGCATATATCTAGGTCCTAGAACACTCTGTTTGATTAGGCCATTAAGTCTTATGATTTTGATCAAAGTCTTGACGAGTCTTGTGTGTACAAGAAGTGCGATGGAAGCTTGGTGGTGTTTCTAGTACTTTACGTGGATGATATCTTACTCATCAAAAATGATGTGGGGGTGTTATCTTCATTGAAGGTATGGTTATCTAGCCAGTTCGATAAGAAAACTTGGGAGAGGCCAGTCATATCCTCGGGATCAAGCTTTTGCGAAATCAAAAATAGAGGATGTTGGTCTTGTCATAAGCTACTTATATCGACACAGTTCTGGCTCATTTTAGCATGAAAAATTCCAAGAAAGAGTTTCTCCCTTTCAGGTATAGAATTACTTTATCTAAGGATCATTGTCCTAAGACAGCTGTTGAGATGGAAAAGATGAAGGTAGTTCCTTATGTTTTGGCAGGAGGAAGCCTCATGTATGCTATGTTTTGCAATAGATCCGACATTTGTTTTGCCGTTGGAATGGTTAGCAAATATTAGTCTAAGTCAGGGCAGGCGCATTGAACAATGGTAAAATATATAATCAAGTACCTGAAAATGACTAGGGATTATGTTTTGGTTTATCTGGCAGATGGTTTAGTACCTTTGGGTTCCACATACTCAAATTTTTAGTCAGATATGGATTCCCAAAAGTATTCCTCGGGATATGTGTTTATGCACATCGAGTTTAAATATCACCTAATACGATAGATGCAATGTAGTTGTAACAAAGATTGCATCGGCAAACAACCTAACAAATTCTTTTACAAAAAATTTACCAGTTAAGACTTTTGACAGTCATGTAGAGGGTATGGGAGTAAGATGTATGCAGCATGAATTTTGGTATAAGTGAGAGATTGTCAGGGTTGTATACTAAAATCTATCGTTATAATTTTAGTATTTAATTTTATTAATTAATAAAATTAATTTTTTTATTTTATGAGAATCTTAATGAGTAATGTACACGTTTCATTATTTATTTAATGTGGTGCATAGATATCTTTTATTCTACAAATTATTTAATTTGATTTGTAGAGTACGGTTAACACACAGAAGACCAGATTAAAGGTTCTTGTAGAATATATATTTTTTATTCACATTCTTAGATGAAAATTAGACAAACCATTAGTACGACTATAGCACAGCATTTTAGTAGATCTGTCTTGATTATAGAAAATGAAAATATTTTCATAATTGTTCTGACTCATTGTGCTAGTACACTTTATGTCTATTGAACAGGATCAAGTTAAGGTAATTAATTTTGTACTGACTATATAAATTAATTTACATTCCATGGTTATAATAAGTTCTTATGCTCTTAATCCTAAAATAATTATTATTCACATATATTTAATATTTATTATTTTAATTTATTAGAGAGTGTGATCTTGTATAGGTCTATAATCTTGGTGAGTTGGATAGCGATATCAATTATATATTAGATATTAATTATTGACAAAATTCATGTCCCAAAAAATTAGAATTGATGATACCTCTTTAAGAAAACTTATAAGTTTTGACCGAACTAAATCGTACATACAGATTTTATAATTCGACAGTCAAATAAGTTAAGCGAAAGATCTTAATTTTTTTAAAGAAGCTAATTAACTATTATTGTTAGTAATTTAATTTAATTGGTGAGTATCTGTAATCTTAGCGTTGAGAGAATAAATAAGTATTTAATAACAAGAGCTTAAATGATTCGGTTTTGAGAATAAGGTTGAGAGTACAATTATAATTCTTTAGTGGAATGAATTATAATTTATATTTTTATAAAATTACTTCTAGGGTGAGGTAGGATTTCATAATTACATAAGAAGCCCATGTCTTATTTATTACTCCATGGGTCTCTACTATAGCCTATTTATAGGCAGTTATAAAACCTAATCGCTAGTTAATCAATATCAGTTCTAGGGTTTTCGAGCCGAAGGCGAGGGTTTTCAGCAAGCCCTTCTTGTAAATCCAAAGAACAAGTGACTAGACAGGTTTTAAAGATAACGATAAGTTAAAACCCACACTTTATTTGTGTTCTATCATTTGGGAATATAGCAGAAGGTTTGTATCGTAGATTTAACTAGAAATCAAAAACTGTATCGAATTGTTGACTAAAAGTTATTGCAGTAAAGTAACTGAAACATCCAACCAGATTTCGAAATGTATAGTCGTAAAATTAAATTTAGGAGTATTATCGAATTTTATTTTAATTGTTCGATATTAAAAGTTTAATTTAGAGTCAGTTTTGGCGTTTGGTCGTCTAGTTATTTTTTAACAAAATTTATAGATATAATCTTAAAATTTTGACAGTTTGCCCCAACATCATCATCATTAGGTTTGGAATTACGGGGTTCACAAAATTTTAAAGCGAATGATGAAATGAACCTTAGGGTTGTGACACTTTCGGATTTGTTCCATAGATTTGGATATTCTTGTGATTTTCGAGGCGACTACCCGCGACTATATGACATTTTGATTTTGGGGTGGCTCCCTGTGGTTATATGCCACTTGTGATTTCAGGGCGGCTCCCCGCGACTATATGCTATTATGATTTTAGGGCGGCTCTTCGAGGTGAATGATGGTTTGGTTGGTTAATTCGATATTAGAATATTCGTAATCACCCACTAGACCTTGACCTGAGATTTGATGGCCCGATGCGTGGACTTGTCCACGCTCTTGCCGTTAGGATGGCCCTGTTAGATACTTAGTTCGACTACGTAATCATTCCACGACTGAAAGAGTGCTTGATATCGGTCAGTAGACTTGGTTTGTGGAGTTGATGAGGGTTACGATGGCTTTTCCTGGTTGGGTGAACCTAGAATCACCTAGGGATTAATTGAACTTAATAATTAAATGGAAAGCATCATGCTTATCATATTTCCTGTCATGAATAACATTGTTGGTCCATGATTTGTTGCACGAAAAATACCTGTATGTTTGTGTTGGTTTCTCTGGGCATTGTAGCTCATGGCATTTCATGTCAAGTTTTGAGTGTTAAGGTTGGTATACTGAAAATTATTTTTTAGTATTTAATTTTATTTTTTAATAAAATTAATTTTTTATTTTATGAGAATCTTTATGAGCAACATATGTGTATCATTTTTTTAATGTTATGCATGGATATTCGATATTCTGTATAGTATTTTTAATCTAGTGTGTAGAGTACAGTTTGCACACAGAAGATCAAATTTTAGATTTTTTTACAGAATATAAGTTTTATGTTCACAGTTTATATGGAAATGGATATACCATCAGTACGACTGTAGCACAGAGTTTTAGTAGACTTGTCCTGGTTACGGTGAACAGATAATAGCGTCGTCTATTGTTTCGACTCTCTGTGCTAGTACACTTTGTGTGTATTGAACGGAACATTTTGGGTAGTTAATTTTATACTGACAATATAAATTAATTCACACCCTAATATTATTATGAATAGTGCTTATCATTTTAATTCTGAAATAATTATTGATTTGCATACATTTAATATTCGTTATTTTGATTCATTAGAGGGTGCGATCTTACATGGGTCTATATTCTCGGTGAGTTGAATAGTGGTATTATTTATATGAAAAATATTAATTATTAACGGAATTCACGTCTTGAAATATCAGGATTGACGATACCCCCTTAAGAAAACTTATAAGTTTTAACCGGGCCAAACCCTACAGGTGAATTTAATTATCCAGCGGTCAAATAAGTTAAGCAGAAGGGTTTAAGGAATATCAAGATGTCCATTAAATTAAATTATCAGTAATTAAATTTAATTAGTGGGTATCAGGAATCTTAACGTGCGGAGAAATAGTAAGCATTTAATCATAGGAGCTCAATGCTATTTGGTCTTGAGATTATGGGTCAGAGTACAATTATAGTTCTTTAGTGGTATAAACTGTAATTTAGTACTTTATGAAAATTACATAAATCGCTGCTAGTTTTCATAATTGCAGATACGGCTATGAGGTTTACTTAATTACATAAATCGCTGATATGTGTCTGTGTTCCACTGGAAGTCTTACTCGTAATTACTCCTCAAGTCCCTGCTGTAGCCCTATATATATGCGGGTAGGCTGAACTAGTTTCACAACTTGTCTTTTAAGACTAAAGCTGTCTTGATTCTGCTGGTACGAGTTCTCGGAGAATTATAACTCACACTATATCTAGGAATCGCATAAGGGAATACAGTAAAAGATCTGACAAGAGTTTCAACTCGAATTCAAATCGTAGTTGAAGATTTGACCGATAAGAAGGTATTCTTCTAAATTAACTTCGGATGCACGAGTTTTATTTTGATCGTTCGTCATCAAAAGTTTTATCTGGAGCCCATTTTGGCGATTGCCTGTCCAGTTAATTTTTTTCGTTAATCGTTTACAAAAACAAAGATCTTGACAGTCTTGCCTCCAACATTGAGGAGTCAGAAAAGCCTATCAACGAGGACGTAGAGCCATGGCTCCTATAAGCAAGGGACCTCACATTTTTTACCTAGCCTTCTTTGACCTTGTAGTATCGGTTTTGCAACAACCTGCTATTCGTTTTCTTTGTTTTGGCGTAATTTAGGAAATTTTTTAATTTGGTCTGTAATATTTAACTCTACTTATTCTACTTTTCAGCGTGTATGGGTATTATCGTTATTATTTTTCGTAGCCTTATTAGTTAATTATTACTCTAGATGTTCTCGAAATTTGGTGCGTCACAATTTATAAAAGGAATATTGCCATGCATGAATGGATCATGGGTCAAAGAGTCATAAAAGTGCTTGTTCTTGAATCTGTCCTAGACGATTTTTAGTAAAAGCCAAACTTTAAGTATTTTATTTTTGGATCTAGACTCGAGCCCTTACTCTGAAATTTTTTTTATAACTTAATGTTGATGTTTTTTGTATGCACAAATTTTAATAGAGTTTATTTTCACATTTACATGTTTTTAAAATTTGTGCCCCAAAATTGCTAAAAATGATGTTTGGAAGGACAACTTTGAAATAACGTCATTTTCTGTAGAAAACTTATTTTTGCATGAAACTAGTGGAAAAATTTAGATTATTCTCTTATCTTTTAAACCCTACTAGAATCATTTGAAATGTTTGAGTACCGAGGGAGTTGTGCTATTTCTCCCAAAAGTTGTAGAATCTTGACATTGTTTTGTCAAAAATTGTGTAAAAATAAAATAAAACTCATTTTTGAGCAAGATCAAGTTCTAGAGCTTTTTAACTTCAATCTCTACCACTACAAAAATTTTAAAAGAACTTTAGTTTGTAGATGTACCGGTTTTAATTTTTAAAATTGATGCATAACCTACCCTTGTGCTGGAGCAACCCAAAAACCTGTCACCCAATTTTGTTTCACATAAACCGAGGCCTTAGAGGAAAAATTCAGAAAACGTTTCTTCATGAAAGTTGTTTAGAATATCCCAAGTAGATTAACTACCAATATGGAGTAATTTTTATTAAGTTTTAATATTTTAAAAATTCTAAAAACAGTAACTTATATTGAAATTCTAAACCGCTTGCTGGGTGTTTAAGTGTTCATATTGACCCTAAGTGTACTTTATGTTCATGCTATGCTATATTGCTAAGTTGTAAAGTATGATGCTATGTCTAATATACTTATGTGTTTATTAATGATAAATCTTAAATAAGTATAAGCTTAATTCATTACATTTTGCACAAGTAATGATTTTTGGATGCTTAAATGTGCTAGCATGAATTTTATCTTTGCCTAAATGCTACATGCTAACATTTGTGTGTCAAGCATAAAGTTGTTGTTTTATAAATTGCAAGCGCATTCATTTAGTATGATTTCATGTATCTCATCATCATTGGGGTTGAGAATTACAGGGATCACTAAATTTTAAATTCAAGAATGAAATGAACTTAGGGGTTGTTGCACTTTCAGACTTGTTGTGTGAAATATGATTTCTATGATTTAGGGATGTATTCGGGTGCTAAATGCACAACATTGTTTTGGGAAATTGTCCTGGCTATATGCCATGGTTTATGCCTATTGGTGAAGGATGAGATCGGATGGTTAATTCGGAGTTAGAATTTTTGTAATCATACGATAGACCTTCACCTAAGAGTCCATGGCTCTATGTGCTAATTTATCCACGCCCTTACTCCCGGCTGACCCAGTTGAACAATTATTTCAACTATGAAGTCATCAGCGTGGCTGAAGGAGGGTTTAATATCGATCGGTAACCTTGGTTTGTGGAGTTTATCGGGATTAGGATGATTTTCGTTAGTTGGGTGAACCTAGAATAACATAGGGATTAAATGAACTTAGTAATTAAACGAGAAGCATCATCCTTATCATATCACCTTTCATGAATAACATTGTTGATATGTGATTTGTTACATGAAAAATACTTGTATGTTTGTGTTGGTTTATCTCGACGTTAGCTCATGGCGTTTCATGCCAGGTCTTGAGGAACCCAAAAAGCCTATCGGCGAATATGTTAACGAGAATGTGGCGCAATGGCTTTCGTGAGCAGGAGCATCACATTTTTAGACCCAGCCTTCCGTGACCCTATTGTACCAGAATTGAAGTAGTCCATTTGCCTTTTTGGTTTATGGTGTAATTTGAAAAAAAATTTTATTTCGGTCTATAATATTTAACTCTACATTACTTTATTTCTCAACTTGAATAGATATTATCGATTATTATTTCCACATCCTTATTAGTTAATTGTCGTTTTAGATGTTTCTAAAATTTGAGATGTCACGTTACTCTTATTCTTCAATAAGTCCATGCGTGCTTGGTGGACTACATGTTGACCAAATTGTCCCTCCTATTTCATTTATAACTTCAAATTTAAAATGTCATAATTTTAATTCTACAAGCCTGTTTTACGCAAACTCAACTCTTTTAAAATTCTTTTGTTAATATCTATCAAACAAAATTTATGATAGATATTAAGTTTTTAAAAAAATAAATAGATAAATTTCTCTTTTGGTGGGATTTCTCTCTCATTTCACTATCAATCAGTGAAATTTCACCGTCAATGAAATTACACCTATTTTCTAAATAACTAATCTCCAAAATAATATATTTTCAAAATTAGTGCAATAAATACATAAATCCCAAATATATATATAATTCAAAATAGAATATTGCAAAACGAATAGATTGTGGCATCCTTGTCCAATGTCGTAGCATGGATGTAAACACGGAGATAATATTAGTGTCAATGTGAATAATTAGAAGTAAAATTTAATTGAGAATTTCAATGATATTATAATATTAATACGTAGGAGAATCTCACTGTAGTGTTAATATGCATATAAATTTTATTCTGAAATTTAAATTAGAGACTGAATTAGTAGGGATGAGAGTAAAAATGTCTTGGAAAGAGAAAGATAATGATGGGCCTAGAGCATTAAAAACTTTTATCACCAATTCTTACTAGTTTTTTATTTTAATTAATTTTTTTGTACAATAACAACAATATTAGTTACGCAACTAATTCTACACAATATTTATAATAAAATATAGTAACAAAAATTAAAAATAATATATAAAAGTATAAATAATATTTTTATTTTCAGCGGGGACACATGCCTCCAGTGGACCTTAGCTCCCTCCACTCAGGATTAAAATTATTTAAAAAAATGTAAATAGAGGAATGCCATATTCTATATTTAATAGTTGAAGAAGCTGAAAGGATTTTGTGAAGGATTGACCTTACCTTACAAAAGGGATATTAACTAAAATAAATCCATCAGCACTTCATTTATTAGGTAATTAATTTTTATTATTTATTAACCTTTGAAATAATTTAAAGTGCAAAAAAATGAAAGCATTAAATGCTCCTTTATATTGCTATTTAATTGTTAGGTTAGGACAGCCCAGCAGCAAAAGTTATATATCATGAAGACTAATAAGATCATATCCGTTAACTATATATTTTCAATCTCAAAATGCAATATGTCTTGGGATTTTGGTCATCATTTTACGCCAAATCGTAATTGGATGCTTTTGATGTTTTGGTGTTTGAAATAATTTTTCCTGTTTAGATTAATGAATTATTTACTTATTATATTTCTTTTATTTGTAGTAATTTTTATGATTTTTGTGCAAAAAAATTTACTTTCAAATTTTTGTCGTCGAAACAAACTAGAAAATAAAAAAATTTCACAACAAATTTAACAAGTAAAAAAAATTGTAATATTCATCTTACATCGGTGAAAAATAAAAAATTAGTTTGATATATATGAAAAAATGTGATAATACTAATAATTTGAGCTTAAATTTTTTTGAGTTATACTGTTAGTTTATTTATTCAAGTTATTTGACCAGTAATCTACATGTATCGTTACAAATAATATTAGAATTAACTTTAACTTCATAAAGGGCACTATGGTATTGTGAATTGACAAGTAAATATTTTTTAAAAGGGTTAGAAGCTTTGGAATTAATGTATATTTTGTGCACGCTAAATACTAGGTTGTTATGTGTCCATTGATTAACTGATATGCACAAAACAATTATTAACTGATATGTTGATCAATAATTAGTATGTTATATATACAAACGAATGAGATACTGCTAAACTTGGTTTTAAGTTTTTGAGCTTCTTTATTGGACTAACTATTTAAGTTATTAGTTAAGTAGTGTACTTATATCGTTATTAACAAAATATAAAATAAATTAATAAATTAAATTTATTTTTATTTATTTTCATTTGTAATAAACTTTTTTCAAGTTGAATTTTTTTTTACTTATTGAATTCCTTTTACGAAGATCTACTAAAGAGGTAAAAAAATATATAATCAAAGAGCTAAAAAAAAGAGATAAAAATACACCAATTCTTTTTTCTTTACTTTTATTCCAAACAGGTATGAAAAACTAAAGAGAGTCAATCCTTGTCATGTATACTTCTGATGATGGTAACCAATTATACTTTCTATAATTGGGAAGTCATACGCTGCGGAGTGCGGAGGGGTCATATTAAAAATTCAAACCCTAAACCTTATAAGTAGGAAGGATTCTAAGAAACTAGAACTAACTCAGTTTGTTACCCGCCCTACTTCTAATCAATACTTGCAACCACCAACCCGTTTCCCTCCGGCTTAAAAATTGGTCTTTAAGTCTGTTACTTAAAATTATAAAAATATTAATTATGAAATTATTATTATTATCTTCTTGCATGGTAACTTAAAAGACATTTGTAAACGAAAATAACTTTTTATTTATTTAACTTAAAGATAAAATAAAAAATAAAAAGTTTAACTTTTAAGTTATTAAAAAAGGGAAAAAAAATTGTTGTTCTAAAACAAGGAATGAGAACATTTTAGTCCAACATGGGATGATGGGATATTTGAAGCTTGATGAATTTTATGAATGATAAGGAAGAAGAAAAAGAAATGAAGTTTCTAGAATTTTGTTCGGAGAATTTAACATAGCACAAAAGGTGTTGGAATTTAATGTAATGTGTGATGCGTGAGACTTGGTTTTAAATGCCGCGTGGGAGAGTAGGATTTTGGGTGCATTGAAGTGGTATCTACTTGCCAAATTGAATGCTTGGCCTGCCCTCCTTTTAATGGGTTTGATGAATGCAATTTAAGGACCCTCTTTAGTAGACACACCTTCTTGCTTGCATGACTCTTATGATCTCAAGGAGCGAATTTAGATGCAATAAACTTCACTCTCTCCCTCTCTCTCTACCCAGAGTTTCCTTCCCCCATTGAGTTCTCTCTCCCATATATCTTCTCCTTCCTTTTCTTTCCATCATCCTCACATAATTTAGAGAGAGAATGAAGAAACTTGTGCAGCAAGCGATTGATGATGAGGAAGATGATTTAAAGAAGAGGCAGGAGTTTTGGAGGATTATGGAACTTCCTGAGCTCTCTCTGGCACCTACTCAGACTAGGTGCCAGAAAAGATCGGATCTACCGTCGCCGGAATCGGAGTCCAGTCTCTGTAGAAAGAGAAAATCCCATCCTGATCATCTCTTCAACTTCAACACTGAACGCCTCACACAAAATAGTGTTGATCTTCAGCTTAATGACCCCCTGCCGTTGGATTGGGAGCGATGCCTTGATCTTCAAGTATCTTTTCCTTTTCTCTCTGACTCAATCTATTTAACTAGACTATATATATCTGTATGTATCCACTATACGGTTTTACTCTCTTCTTTTTCCACCGTTATATTTGTATCAAAACTTAATTTTCTTATAAAATGCGCTGACACTAGCTAGCAGTGACTGTTTATGATCTTTTTATTTATTTAAAATGTTTTTCAAACAAAATTTTTATTCAAAAGAAAAATGTTGCAGCGGCATTTTTGATATTTTTGTGGACAATGTGGATGCTTTAGTTTGAAATAATTAAGTACTGCAAAATAAAAATATATATATAAATACGTCATTCTGTATTGACATAAAGGTTTTGAAGATATCAGAATTTTTAATTTTGATGTTGTTCTTTATTAGTATATCGGAAAATATTGGGCAAAATCATTGGATACAAGATTTTATTATGGATATCCATATGAATACCGGATTTAAAACTTCAACTGAAACCGGTACCGAAGATAAAACTTAAAAAGTCTAAATTTGACTTAATATTAATATAGACGAGTACAATATTAAAATCTTTATTGGGGTTGCTCTTGCAGTCAGGAAGAATGTACTATCTCAACAGAAAAAGCTTGAGGAAGAGTTGGGATTGGCCTATGGAGCAGAAGCTTGACCTCGAACTCAACATCTCAAGTTGTTCTCAGCAATGCAGCGGCCCCCAGAAGCTTGGAGGCGCAATGTTGGAGCAATCTTCGAGCAGCAGCAGCAATAACATGGTGGCTTTGGCTTGTTTGAATTGCCATCTCCTTGTCATACTCTCCAAATCCTCTCCATCTTGCCCCAACTGCAAGTATTTCCACTCTCTACCGACCCACCAAAGCCACCTGGCGCCGCCACTGCTATCGCCACCGCCGCCAAATGTCAGAACCAGTGCCAAGTCGTTGAGCACCTTAAGTCTCTTGAACTAATTGAATAACAGGTTTGGAATGCAGCGTTCAACACCAAAAAAAAAAAAGTTGGAGGCGCTAAATAGAGCCAACTCTTTAGCATTGCACTGCAATATTTGCTTTTAATGGTGTATCTATTGCCTTGTTTAGCTTAACTTATTTAAGACTTAATTGTTTGTTTTAAATTTTTTTTTTGGGTAAGAAGCCTTTTCATATTTAAGTTTTTTTTTTTTGATTTCTGGAAAGTAGATAAATTTAAAAAGTAAAAAAATAATCTAAAACATAAAAATGGTTTCTCTTAACAAAAAAGAATAAACTCTAAAACATAAAAAAAATTTGCGCTAATTAATTTTTTTATTAATGTTTGTTATACATTAAATACAATAAACCTTCCCTTTTTACTTGCTATAGATTCCAATCTAATTTGTGTGGTTGGATTGAGTTTTGTTTCTGTTGAAGGCATGTTCTATAATAAGTATTGGCTTCTGCTACGGTATGCATCCTATTTTGGGTGCATCTATACTGTGTGCCGTTTTATAATTGAACTTAAATTGTATAATTAAAAGTTAAGATTTATATAACTAAAATACTAAAATTGAAATAAGTAATTAGTCCAGCTTATATTTGCATAACTAAAATTAAAATTAAAATAACTAAAATGTTAAAATTAAAATAGTTAACTAGATGCACGCCCATGCACCCAATAGTTTTTTTTGGGTAATTGACCCAATAGTTGCCTAAAATTGCATAACTAAAATCTAAAATTTGTATAACGAAAATCATGATTAAAATAATAAAAAAAGTGCACACAATTGAATAATGAGACGGCCTACCATGTTATACTAGTTCCTCCTGCCTTCCGTTTTTTACTCTAAGCCTTCTTCGTTTAGCTACTGATTATAAGCTGATTTAAAGTTAATTTTTTTATTTTTGGCTTAAAACTTAAAAAGACTAAAATTTTATTTTTTAATCCCTAATTTTTAGTTTATTTGCTTTTTAGGCTGAAAAAGCAATTATAAAATTTTACACGCATTAAATTTATTTGGCTTTTTTAGTGGGTTAAAAGTTACTATTTTTTCAACTAAATAAATTTTTTAACTTTTTAATTTATAGTTGCTTAAAATCAAAAAGCCGACCTAAACCTGGTTACCAAACAAAGGCTAAATAATGAGCTGCCTGACCATCACTGGACCATGTTTGATTACTGAGGTAGTGCAAGCGGAATTAGTAATTATTGAGGTACTATTATGTATTTTCGGTATTATTTAGGATATGGAATTGATAATTAGAAGTTATTTGTTTGTTTTAGAGAATGTATTGTGTAATAATATATTTATTTTAAACTGAATTAACAGAATAATAATATAATTTGTTTTATAAATTATAATTCTATCCTCAAATAACTTGCACATGCATGATGGAATTTGGGTGGTGTTTGACATTGTTTGTGATCGTAATTTTTAACTTTTTGTTATTAGTTTCAGCGATAAATTATTATTATTTTTAAATATTTATAAGTTTTGCTATAAGTTATAATTATTTCTTCTTCTATAAATATCCAATTTAACTACAAATAAGTATATTTTTCAAATACTTACAACTTTTACTACAATTTATAACTATTAATTTTTAGTTATAATTAATTTATAATAATTAGTTTTAATTACCAATGTGAAACACCACCTTTATGTGTAAAGAGAGAGCTAAAAAAAGGATGGTCGAATTGTTAAAATCCCATTAGATACAAATTCTAATACCACTTCTTACAGAGAATTATAATTAGTTCTATCAATTAGGGAATCAGTATTTTTTTGAGAACTAATGGTTCGTGAATTAAACTTCCAAAAACTCTATGGAACCGAACAAATTTGTTATTTTTGTTTTATTATATTTGTATTATATTATGTGTTATATATAAATAAAAAAGCTTCAAAATGAGCAAATAAATTGATAATCATCTAGTATATGTAACCTTTAAAATGAGCAAATAAATTGATAATCTTCTAGTAGATGTAACCAGCAAGTAGTTATTCTTAGAATCACGGTTCCAAATCAAAACTGTTAGCCCATGGACACTTGAAATAGATTTTGATGATTTTAGTAATTTATTTTTTAAATTAAATTGATTTAAAAAAATTATATTTAAATATTTTCAAAATGGTAGTGTCAACACTACATGCCAAATGAGTCGACATCTTATGCTATTTTGTGTTGACACTTTACATCAAATGGGTTAATATTTAATGATTTTGAAAAGAACGTTTTGTGTCTATACTAATTAGTAATTTGGTTGACATCTTAAGGCAAAGCGCGCTTGAAAATCTCAAGTATGTCGCCATCATTGAACTATAGGGTCAACACCCTAACATCTTTGCTTAAGACGTTTCAGAAATTCGGGTATATTTACACCAAATACTTTTGAGTTGACACCTCTAGTATTGGACTGGGATATAAGTTGGGTCGACACCAGTCACAACCTGGGTCGACACCAACTCAAGGCCAGATGAACGTGATGAATTGACACCAAATGCAAATAGGTCGACACCCCAACACCTTGATAGGATTCAACTTGTGTCGACACCAAGACGTACATGAGTCGACACCAATTGATTTTTCGAGTTCCAGTGTAACGCCCCAAACCCGGGCCACAAAAATCACCCAAGAAAACCCATTTTACGAAACAAAACCTGCCAAAGCTCACCTTAATCGACATGATTTAAAACGAAACCAATGAATTCAAAACCTTTCAAATATGCCCAACTGAGAATTTAATTTAAAGTAAAAGATAGGTTTAAAGATGCAGAAAACAACCCCAAAAGCTGAGTCTTTGAAACAAAACAAAAAAATTCAAATTCTGCCCAGACCGATCGATCGGTGAAAAAGCCGATCGATCGGTCTATCAATCTGTCTTGCTGCAGGTCCTTTTTTAAGCTAAAAATTTGGTTTTTCAAAACATAGAATATTTTTGGTACCATTCAACACTTTTTAAGCAAAGAAATAACCTTTAAAAAGAGAAAAATTCACAGGTTATAAATATCAAATAGTTTGAAAAAGTAAATCTTTGCGATATCCATACAAATGATTTTAGAAATAAAGAGCATACAACCAAACCCAAACGTCCTCACATGCATACAGAGAATGTTCTCGTGACTTTAAGGCCTTACAAACAAGCTATCATCGAACTAAAACACGATGAACCAATACTCTCTAACGCTACAACCTAAACAAGCTTCAAGAGTCTTCAAAGGTGATGACCTAACGAGATCTCAATGCACACTATTCTAGAAGATAACTCGATCCCCACGATTACCTAAAATGTTGTTAGACAACGTGAGCCGAGACTCGTAGGAAAAATGACTAACGATGAAGGTATACATGCATGACATGCGAGGGAGATTATGCGACGTGCAATACATAAAATTATTAAATATCGCTTTCATTTTCTTACAAAATTTGTTACATAACCAATTCTCCTTACAAAATCATCATTTAGCTTTTTTTCCTTACAAAACGCGTTTTCCAAATGTTTCCAAACCCAAACCGAGCTTACATTTCTAGAAAATCTTTATTTTTCCAACCATTCATTTTCAAGATTTTCTCAATTCATAACCAAGTTTCGTATAAAAGAATTATTGTTCAATACCCCATAGTTTCGGTGAAATTAACCATTTTATCCAATCATCTTTTCATTCTCAACCAACTCAACACATTTTTGTATCCCATCATTTTATCAATTTATCCAATTAAGGTTTTACCAACCCCATATATTTCATTAATTCATTCAAGTACCGAGGCCGGACGACGCTTATAAACCCAGGCATATTTATCGCTGTCGGTTCACGCGAGATCCGAGAGATAAATATCCATTCTATAGCCTGACACGAAGAGTACACATTTTCAATTTCTCTCGAAAATATCGATGGTTTGGCTGCCTAAGAGCACGCTTTTACGGGTATTAACCGAATGAAGGGCCTATCTTACATTACGCAAGTTTTCAGTCTTTCACTGAGGAGCAACTTGTGCCCAAACTTATTCATCCAACATCATCACACGGTACTTCAATCATTTAATTGTTCCATTTCATTAACAATCGACACGAGTCCAACCCAAGATGGTTCCTCTCGTCAAACCCATATCATTACACGTGTTTCCGAGTTTATATTAAAAACTCTAAATTTAACACCCGGCATAGTCATATGCCACACTAACTCGTGGAATATAAATACGATAGGTTATCACAACCCTCAAGTTACATTTATCATTTTACACATTCTTTAGATTCATTAATTTTATTCAAATTTCTCAACTCAACGATGCCCCATTTTTTCCAATTCCAAAGATTTATGAAATTAACACATTTATAAAGTAAATCGAGTTCTAATTTTGCAAAAATCAACAAATTTCATCATTTGGGTCCACCGACCCCAAAACCCATAAATTTTTCTTAAGTTAGACCACAATCAAATTTTAACTTTCCCAAAACACAGATTAAAGGTTTCCACAACCTAAGGTTTATCAAATCATCCATCAATTTCATTATTTAACCCCAACAACCCGAAAAGCCCCAATTTTTCTTTGTTTTCAATTTGAATCAAATCCTAATTTTTCATATTACTTGAGTCAAATCACTTGAGGCAATGATCACTTGAATCTTTTCAAGTATGTCAACTTGATTTTGATCAATTGCTTTGACACCCTAACCTTGCTTCAAGTTGATCCTCAGGTACTGAAATGGTTGTGTCAACACAAA
>JAOTRH010005372.1:0-57605 GCA_034768845.1 Heliamphora exappendiculata
AGCAAAGAACCCATTTCTCCCCCCCCCCCCCTCTTGGGTTGCCTGTTTTCTAACACATGGAATACCCAATATGCAACTCTCATAAGCAGTGAATAACAGATTCAACATGGATAAATATATCGCCAAAAAGCGTACAAAACATGCCTTCAAGCAGGCATACAAAAAGAAAAACCAAAAAGTCTTCCGCCACCACAAATATCACTAGATCACCTCCTCATGATCATCAACCTCTTGACCTGAAAATGATTTTCTACAGAAAATTCCACACGTGAGCCAAAACTCAATAGAAATATACTATAAACCTGTAAAGCATTATATGCAATCATATAGTAGGAGCCAACTCAACCACAAAACTAAAAAAGTTTTACAACATAAAACCCCACATTTTCCCATCAGACTCCCATAAGCTTCCCAAAATAGTTTTTCCTTCACAACCAAGCATTTAAACAATGCAAAATCACAATTTACAGTTGAAGAAAAATAGTAACCAAACATGCCATTTTTCCACTCGGATGACACACCGAGAAAAGATAAAATGAATCCAATGTACCGACTCCGTCATAAGGAGACAGAGGTAATAACGATAGACCCACGTCCATTATATAATCCGCCATCATCATGGGACCGATTAGATAATTACAAGTTCTATACGGAGCACCATGGCGTAAATACTGACTATACGGGTTCAACAACCCGAGGGACAAAAGCACCCAAACCACCTTCTTTATGGGAATTATCCCGAATGATAACAAAGATACCTACTCTGCACACGTTTTTGGACTTTCACTGAGGGTAACTCATGCCAAATACCTGTCATCCCAGCACATCTAGAGAATCATTTCATAAAAATCATACCGTAACTCAACTACAAAAATATTTTCATAAAATACATTATACATGTATTTAGATCCATCCATCAACACGGAGATCAAACTAAAAATATTTCAAAATATTTTTTTCCGTTTTCAAAAAAATGTTTCAAAAATTGAAACTCAATCCCAAGGGTTAGCTCCAAATCTCCAAAACACCAAGTGTTGAGACTTTCATAAAACCATCCGTTTTCCACAAACCACCGTTTTCAAAACCCACTCTTTGAAAACCATACATCCACATGTCATATGCTGTTATAAACCAAGAAAAGCAAAAAATATGATTTTTACCCGTAAAACAAGGTTTAAACACAATATGACATTTCATGCAGTTTTTACCCGGTCAAAACACGTATAATTACATAAAACACCCTTATACAGCAGTAGGGTCTAGAATCCTACCTCGGCGAGTCGAGACTCAAAGCCTCAAAATTCGAACCACGTCGAAACAGGAATCTGATCGGTCGAACACGAAGCTAGCAGCGTTAATAGCAGAGATCCACAAGCTAATCGTTGAAAACTAGGCTCAAGCAACTCAAATATGTAGAGAGAAGGCAGAGAGATAGAAAGAAATGAGCTTTTCCAAACATTCCAGCCCATTAGAATACTTATAGGCTCGGCAAAAAGGCAGTTCATTCGACTAAAGAGGCCACTTCAGTCGACTGAAACTCCTCGAAAAGCTCGCCACCGCCACTGTTCAGTTGATCGAACCCCCTTGTCCAGTCTATCGAACCCAAAAACTTCAGTCCAGTCGACCAAACATACCAGTCCAGTCGACCGAACTGCTGTATCACAGCCTACTATTTTGGTCTCGATTTTTATGTTCTAAGGCCAACCATACAAGCCTAAATAAGATCCGAGAAAGCATAAAACACATCTATACATGCTTTTCTACAACTCCAAAACATAAACCATGCATCGAGGCTATTCATATACTGAAATAAACACGTCTGTACATAAATAATTCAAAATAATGAGGTTCGGGGTCTCACAACTCTCCCCCCTTAAGGAATTTCACCCTCGAAATTCTCTATAAGGTCACGAGATAAACAGATCTGGGTATCTAGCACTCATCCCAGACTCAAGCTCCCAAGTCGCTTCCTCAACCCCGTGATGAAGCCACTGAACTTTGACATAAGCAATCGTTCTCCCCCGTAACACTTGTTCCTTCGTATCTAGGATCTTCACTGGACGCTCCTCATACGTGATATCCCCATCAACCCGCAGTTCATCCCAATCTAACACATGCGAAGGATCAGGCTCGTACCTCCGAAGTATCGAAACATGAAAGACATTGTACACAGATGCTAACTGAGGAGGCAAGGCTAGACGGTATGCTACTACCCCAATCCTCTCCAAGATCTTGAAGGGTCCAATAAAACGTGGTGATAGCTTCCCGCTACGGCCAAATCTCGTCAATCCTCTGCGAGGCGAGACCTTTAAAAACACGTGATCCCCCACTACAAACTTTAACGGGCTCCTCCTCTGATCCGCATAACTCTTCTGGCGGCTCTGAGCTGTCACCAGACGCTGATGAATCACGGTAATCTGCTCTGTCGTCTCCCGCACTAGGTTGGGTCCCAAAACAACGGTCTCTCCCACCTCTGTCCAACTCACAGGCGATCTACACGGTCTACCATATAAAGCCTCATACGATGCCATTCCAATACTGAACTGATAGCTGTTGTTGTATGCAAATTCTGCCAATGTTAGATGATCCCCCCAAGAACCCCAAAAATCAAGCACGCAATCTCTCAACATGTCCTCCAAAATCTGGATGGTTCTCTGAGGCTGACCGTCGGTCTGTGGTTAGAAAGCTGTGCTAAAGGTCAAGCTAGTCCCCAAAGCTATCGGAAGACTCTACCAAAAGTGCGATGTAAAGCGCGAGTCTCGATCAGAAACAATAGTCACCGGTACTCCGTGTAATCAATCTATCTCTCGAACATACAATTTACCCAATCTGTCCATCGAATCCCGTACTCGAATGGGAAGAAAATGTGCTACTTCGTCAGCCTATCAATCACAACCCAAACAGCATCATGTCTTGTCGGCGATCGAGGAAGTCCTGATACAAAATTTATCGTGATATTCTCCCACTTTCATTCAGATATAGGGAACGGATGTAACAATCCTGACGGTCGCTGGTGTTCCACCTTTATTTGCTGATAAGTAAGGCACCGAGACACAAATCGGATCACGTCTCTCTTCATTCCCATCCACCAGAACTGACGGTGCAAGTCATGATACATCTTCGTGCCTCTTGGATGCACTACAAAACGTGAATGATGAAACTCATGTAGCACCTCAACACGGCACAACTCTGGTACAAATAGACTCCCTGTCAACCCCAAACTCTGATCTGAACTCACTATCCATCCTGCTGTATCCTTCCCACTAGCAATGCGGTCCCATATCATCTAAGCCTCCTGATCAGTTTGCTAAGCCTCCTGACCAGTTCGCTAAGCCTCTAACACGCGTGCAACCAATGAGGGCTGTGAAGCAACTGAGTATAAGGTCACACCTCTTCCTATCTCCTCGAGACACATATCAAACTTCCCAACATCTCTAAGCATATCCCATTCTTGTATAGCCACAGAAGCTAACGAACCATGAGACCTTCTACTGAGCGCATCAGCTACGACATTTACCTTTCCTGAGTGGTACTGCAAATTAAAGTCATAGTCTCCCAACATTCCATCCATCGTTGTTGACGAAGATTTAAATCTTTCTGTAAAAAAAAATATTTTAAGCTCTTGTGATAAGAGAAAACCTCGAAGTGCTCACCACATAGATAATGCCGTCATATCTTCAAGGTGAAGACCATAGCTGCCAACTCTAGCTCATGGGTCGGATAGTTCTTCTCGTGTGTCTTCAACTGTCGTGAGCCATAGGCTACAACCATACCTCCCTGCATCAATACACAACCCAAACCATCGTGTGATGCATCACAATACACAATATACCCCAGGCCTCGCTCTGGGATAATCTACATTGGCGCACTGGTCAATCTCCTCTTTAGCTCATGGAAGGCTCACTCACAGGACTTGCTCCACACGAACACAACTCCCTTCCGCATCAGGCGCGTCATCAGTGCTGCCAACTTGGAAAAGTCCTTAACAAACCGCCGGTAATAACCTGCCAAACCCAGGAAACAGCGAATCTCAAAGACATTCTTCAGTCGCTGCCAGTCCATCACAGCATCAGTCTTCGACGAGTCCACTGATACCCCATTCTTCGACACCACTTGTCTAAGGAATCTCACCTCTAACATTCAGAACTCGTACTTCTCGAACTTCGCATATAAGCGATGTTCTCTCAGAAGCTGCAAAACAACATGCAGATGCTCCTCATGCATCGACCTCGTGGGTGAATAGATCAAAATATCATCCACAAATACCATTACAAAACAATCCAGGTAAGGATAGAAGATACGGTTCATCAAACCCATAAAAGTACAGGGGCGTTCGCCAAACCGAACGGCATGACCAAAAACTTGTAGTGACCATAACGAGTCCGAAAGGTGGTATTCGCTACGTCCTCGTCCCTAATCCTTAGCTGGTGACACCCTGACCTCAAGTCAATCTTCGAAACGCAACGCGATCCCTTTAGCTGATCAAATAAATCGTCAATCCTAGGCATAAGATACTTGTTCTTCACCGTCACCTGGTTCAGCTTCTTGTAGTCTATACACAATCTCAGAGACCCGTCCTTCTTCTTGGCAAACAAAGCTGGTGCTCCCCACGGCGATGTACTCTGCCGTACACCAAGTTGTCATGCTCCAAAATCCAAGATCACGTGAAAATCTACCAAACACCAGTTTTATGAAAATAAGTTTTCATATATTTAAATTCACCTGTTGAAATCACAGAATACCCAACATGCAACTCTCATAAGTAGTGAATAACATATTCAACAAGAATAAATATATCGCCTAAAGGCGTACAAAACATGCCTTCAAGCAGGCATACAAAAAGAAAAACTAGAAAATTCTTCCACCACCACAAGTATCACTAGATCACCTCCTCATGATCATCAACCTCCTAACCTGAAAATAGTTTTGTACAGAAAATTTCACCCGTGAGCCAAAACCTAATAGAAACAGACTATAAAGATGTAAAGCAGGATATGCAATCATATAGTGGGAGCCAACTCAACCACAGAACCAAAAAGATTTTACATCATAAAACCCCACGTTTTCCCATCAGACTCCCATAAGCCTCCCAAAATAGTTTTTCCTTCACAACCAAGTATTTAAACAATGCAAAATCACATTTTACAGTTGAAGAAAAACAGTAACCAAAATGTCATTTTTCCACTCGGATGACACACCGAGAAAAGATAAAATGAATCCTATGTACCGACTCTGTCACAAGGGGACAAAGGTAATAAGGATAGACCCATGTCCATTATATAATCCACATACATCATGTGACCGATTAGATAATTACAAGTTCTATACGGAGCACCACGACGTAAATCCTGACTATACGGGTTTAACAACCCGAGGGACAAAAGCAGCCAAACCACCTTCTTTACGGGAATTACCCCGAAAGATAACAAAGGTACCTACTATGTGCACGTTTCTGGACTTTCACCGAGGGCAACTCGTGCCAAATACATGTCATTCCGGCGCATCTAGAGAATCATTTCATAAAAATCAAACCGTAGCTCAACTACGAAAATATTTCCATAAAATACATTATACATGTATTTAGATTCATCCATCAACATGGAGATCAAACCAAAAATATTTCAAAATATTTTTTTCGTTTTTAAAAAAATATTTCAAAAACTGAGACTCAATCCTAAGAGTTAGCTCCAAATCTCCAAAACACAAAGTGTTGAGACTTTCATAAAATCATTCGTTTTCCACAAACCACCGTTTTCAAAACCCCTTCTTTGAAAACCATACATCCACAGGTCATATGCTATAATAAATCAAGAAAAGCAAAAAATATGCTTTTTATCCGTAAAACAAGATTTAAACACAATATGACATTTCATGCATTTTTTACCCGGTGAAAACATATATAATTACATAAAACACCCTTATACAGCAGTAGGGTCTAGAATCCTACCTCGGCGATTCAAAACTCAAAGTCTCAAAATTCGAACCACGTCAGAACAAGAATCTAATCGGTCGAACACGAAGCTAACAGCGTGAATAGTCGGGATCCACAAGCTGATCGTTAAAAACTAGGCTCAAGCAACTCAAATATGTAGAGAGAAGGCAGAGAGAGAAAGAAATGAGCTTTTCCAAACATTCCAGCCCATTGGAATACTTATAGGCTCGGCAAAAAGGCTGTTCAGTCGACTGAAGAGGCCACTTTAGTCGACTGAAGCTCCTCGAAAA
The DNA here is from genome assembly GCA_034768845.1 of Heliamphora exappendiculata. Classification (NCBI taxonomy): domain Eukaryota; kingdom Viridiplantae; phylum Streptophyta; class Magnoliopsida; order Ericales; family Sarraceniaceae; genus Heliamphora; species Heliamphora exappendiculata. The sequence goes on from JAOTRH010005372.1 coordinate 6,223, forward strand.
GCTCACCATCGCCACTGTTCAGTCAACCGAACCCCCTTATCCAGTCGAGCGAACCCAAAAACTTCAGTCCAGTCGACTGAACATTTTGTCTCGATTTTTGTGTTCTAAGGCCAACCGAACAAGCCTAAACAAGGTCCGAGAAAGCGTAAAACACGTCTATACTTGCTGTTCTACAACTCCAAAACATAAACAATGCATCAGGGTTATTCATGTACTGAAATAAACACGTCACGTACATAAATAATTCAAAACAATAAGGTTCGAGGTCTCACACGGCGAGCGACGGCGTGAACGTTGGTGATGACTGATGACGTCTAACGGTGGCGACAAGCAACGAAGTGAAGCTTAGTGGCGGCTAGGGTTTCACTACTTCAGTTTCTAACTCTCTCACAAAAGATAAGCAAGCGGACGAAAGGAAAAGAGGAACTGGCTGTTTGGTTCCGTGTGCTATATATATTATTATATCATGTATAAAAGTAAAATTTTATATGCTTGCTTATACTCGGTCTGTTTCGATCAGCCAACACACCTGAACCGCCACCGAACCGAAATTCATTTTTTTTTAAGAATATAAAACCAAACCGACCGATATTATGCAAGGTTCACTGAGGGAGATGGACTATGATAGATCTATAGTACGCAGTCTTACCTTACATTCGTGAGAGACTATTTTCATGCCTTGAACATGTGACCTCTAAGTCACACACTCGTGGATATGGTAATTTTTCTTATCCAGAACTACGCTAATTTTCCGTGCTCAACTTTTATAATTTTTCTTTTGCCTCCAATAGGAAGTGAAATGGGGATGGGGATGGGGATGGGAATGGGGATGAAATTCTTCCTTGCCCTAGTTATTCTTTGCTCCTTCACTAATTAAAACTATTAAATATATTTTATCTATACACTTAAAATGGGTTATTTTTCAAAAATGTAGTAATATTAGAATACTAAAATGTTATCCTTATTTTTTTAAAAAAATTGCTTTTAGTTTTTATTTTTTTAATCTTTTTAGTTATAATCACTAATCACATATTATGCCTTATCTTCTTTTACTTTTACTAATAATTGTTGGGATTTGAACACTAATTTTCGAACGCGAGCAGAAGCACACATCATGCACACACCAAAGAAAATATCACACGAAGATATATGTGGTTCGGCATAACCTGTCTACATCTACGGGTGCGAGATATAATCCACTATAACTGTAGAATATTACAATTTCGAGATAAACAAACACCCTAAAATCCGACACCCACAACTTGAGCCTTGAAACAAATCCCGTTTCTTCACTCAAAGATTATTCCTGTGTCCCGATATTTTTCTATCTCTCCATATATCTCTATCCCTTGATTTACTCTCCACACAAATAGCTCTAATACTCGGGCTCGTCTAGCCTTCTTGCTCCTCTTAGCTGCAACAGTTTCAGCCTCTAGATCAGCAACCTTTTGGTCAGCCTTGGTCAGCTCCCCCTTCGTTTTCTCCAACTCTGCCCCTTTCTCAGTCATCTCATCCTTTAAGCTATCTATCTCTCCCACCAGTTTTGCTCGCTCCTCTTTTAGTAAGGTAGCGAGGGCTACATCGCTGCGAAGGTGCATCTCTCACTGGTGACAGCGATTGGAGAGATGAACCGATCGAACACAAACCTGAATTGGAGAAAGAGAAAAGGAATATAAGATGTATATACGTACCCCTCAAAAAAAGGAGTAGGGGACATAAAGAAAAGTGCAGAGCTTACCCTAGTAAGATTGAGCAAAATTTTTCAGGCAATTTTGCTAGTAGCAACGGGATTCAGCCCCTCAACATCCTCTCCAATAAACGCCTGCATCTTTGAGCGAGTAGTATCAAAATCGCTCAAGATATCGCCTAGAGTCGGGGCAGAAAAAGTAGGCAGAACTGACACGGGCACAACAGCAATGGGAGAAGACTTGGTGCCTACTACCTCTGGGTCGACAACAGGTAGGTATGTAATTTAGGCCCGGTCCAGCCCGATCGTGGACCAGGCAGGCCAAGTCCGGCCCGGGCTTGACTGGACCTGTGAAATTTTTTTTTTATAATACAATAGTAGTTTAAAATTAAGTTAGATTAAAAATTATAAACTTAAAGTTTATTATATTATATAAGTTTGTAATTAATAATTTATTAATTTATATATTATAAACTAACTTATTCTTTACTTATAATAATAAGTTTTTAAATTTTAAGTCAAACTATAAACTAATTACTAGTTGATTATATTATATAAATATAACTTTATTATTAGATTAGTTATTAAATTATAAATTATAAACTTATAAGTTTATAGTTAACTTATTAGTTTATAATTTATTTGTATATTTGTTTACTATAAAAGTATTATTAATTGAAAAGTTTATAATTTTTATTATTATAAGTTTATTAATTTATTATAACTATAAGTTGAATAATTAAATGTAATAAATTTAAACAATTGAAATAATAAAATGCGATATAAATTTTATTAATCAAAAATTAAATGTGATCAATTTTACACATTATAAGTATATTATACATTTTTAAAAAATAAAAAAATTGCATCACTATAGGTCAATTACATCCAAACTAGGTTGGCACATACAAGCCTAACAATCATTTGTATTATTCTCTACTTAAAATACAAGACAAATGAAATATAAAATTATAAATATAAAAAAATAATATTTACATATGTAACAAATAATTTAAAAAATTAGTCTGAACCAGATAATTCTTCAGGCGTTTCAGATGTGATGGATTCTATGTCTATTTCGAGTCTTTGCTTCTCGTCCATTTCTTGATACATCTTCGCTGCGTAAATCGTGTCTCGTATAAACATCAATGCTTGGACCATCTCTAGAGTGAATCCGGATCTGTAGTCATTTAGCACCCGTCCACCTACACTGAAAGCTAACTCAAAAATAACTATAGAGATAGGAATGGAAAGTATATCGCAAGTTATTGCGGCCAATACTGGCCACGACACCTCGTGTTGTTTTCAATAATTTAAAATATCAAAATTATCTTCATCTAAATTTTTTACAGTATCAAAATAACGTTGGAGTTCTGTGATAAAACTCCCATGAACCTCAAAAAGTTGTCTATTTTTTATTATAGATCAATCATCGTTACGACTTCTAAATAAAGTCCTAACCGCGGGTTGCATTGATTGTGGTATTATATGAGTTTTATATTTATTATATAAATATTTAAGTGTTTCATTTATTAGTTCAAGTTGGTTTGCATTATCATAAATATTTTTAAAAAATATTATAAACTAATATTTTTACTCTTAAGATCTAGTATGTAAGTTATTTCAAAAATATGTATTATTTTATTATAATATTTATCAAATTTATCTTTTATACTAAATATTATTTGATAATAATTTAGATTGATTAAAAAAAATTCAAATATTGCGGTAATTTGTTTTAATTGCAGTAAAATTAACGGATTAGTAAGAGTGTAAATAAAATAAAATCATTTTGCTGCTTGTTCAAAAACTTTATAAATATATATATATATTTTAAATTATTCTAATTACTAGGCATTGGTGGACAAAAATTAGTTTCTATATTCATTTTAAAAAATAAATTAATTATTTTTCTTTGTTTTATTGCTAATTGTAACATATTATATGTCGAGTTCTACCAAGTTTCTATACCATGTTGTAATTTTTTACATTTTATATTTTTTTGTTGACATATTTTTTTATATAGATTAACTCTTTTAGCACTACTATTTATACATATTATTGCTAACCTGACTTGTTCAGAAGATTCATTGTAATATTTAAGTCCTTCTTTCACAATTAAATTTAAAATATGTGCAGAACAACGAATATGAAATAAAGAGCCAGATAATAAAAATTGTAAATTACGTTTTAAATAATTAACACATTCATTATTATAAGAGCCATTATCTAAAGTAATAACAAATATTCTTGATACAATACCCCACGAAACTAGTTCTTGCCTAACAAACTATACCTAAAGAATGACCGGTATAGAAAATTTATATAGTTTTAAATAAAAAAAATTTCACATAAATTTCAATCATTATCTATAAAATGTGCTGTAATACATTGAAATTCTTAAGCATTTCTAACAATCCATAAATCAGAAATTAAACTAATTTTTCCTTTTAAATTTGTAAATAAATCCATCAACTCGGTTTTAATTTCATCAAATCTACTTAAAACTCTATTTCTTATAGTATTTTTAGAAAAATATTAAAATTACGAAATAAATTCGGTTTTTATCATTTCTTCAAATGCCGGTTGTTCATTCATTAAAAATAGTTGTTCTTATTTTATTATATAATCAACAACAGAATTTTGTACGCAAATTTATTCTTACGAAAAATTAATAATATTACCAGTTGTATTCCTACCTATTTGCATTTGTGAAATGAGATTAATAGATGAATTTTTACGGTGATTATCAAAATATTTACGTAAGTGGCTAGTGTCACTAGATGTGTGATCTGAAAGTAATTTATTATAAAATTTAGATTTTGCTTTAATAGTAACGGTGCCATCATTAATTTTTTTTTAATGTTTTCATACATTTGAAACTTTTTTGCTAGATGAACCTATAGATGCAGATGTTGAGGAAGCAGTGAGTGGATTAGGAATAGGAGCAGAGAGAATTGAATTAGAACCACTAGATGAAAATGTAAAAATATCTTCTTTTTCATCAACGGTAAAAATATTTAGATCCATCGATAAAAAAAAATTATAAAAATCTTAAAGAGAAAATAAATTAGAGAATAGAGACTAGAATTTAAAAAAATTAAAAATGAAATAAAATTTAATTTTTAAAAAAAATTTAATTAGAAATTAAAAATATATATTCAAAATTAAATTAAATATTGTAAAAATAAATTAAAATACAGAAAATAAAGCAAATCGAATTAAGGAACTCCGATCTTTAATCTTGATCTCGATCGATTTGTATTTTGATCTTTACTCATTGATTCGTCAACAATTGTACCGAATCCGAATATCATTGAACCCGAATATCACCGAGTAATTAGAGAAAAAAATTAGAGTGAAGAGAAATGTTTAAATGAAATTTTTATCAAATATGCACCCCTATTTATAGGGGAAAATTTGTATTTAAAAAAAACTAACCGTTGGCTGGGTTTAGGCTAGGCCGAGCCAGGCCCAACGATAAAAAGTTTTGGGCCGTCGATTTTAGATCACAATTGATCCGAGCTGTCCATTTCGAAAAACTGATCGTTGGGGGGATTGGGGGCCGGGCGAGCTGGGCCTACGGGCAAGCTTTTGGGTGGGCGGGCCTTGGGCCGGCCGGCCCCGTCTATGGGCGGGTGCGCCCCAGGCCCGAAAATTGAACAGTACAAGCCGGACCTGCACAGTGATGGGTTTTGGGCAGGCTTCGGGCCCCTGTCGGGCCTCGGGCTATTTTTACACCCCTATAGGAGGGTCAGGCAAAACGGAGGGCTCCAAATCTACCACTTCTTTCTCCTTCTCCGAGCTTACTAAGGAATCACGTAGTAAGAGAGTGGGCAGGCCTGTCCTTTTCACCAAGAATCGGGGCTTCTTGTGAGTAATCGGCTCAGTATCACTGGCAGCCTGAGCCCGAACCTTGGCCATTAGAGCTTTATCAACTTTCTTCGACATCTCTAAAAAAAAGAGAAGGAAAGAGGAAAAGAAGAAAAAAGATCGTTAGCACAGGCACAATAAAAATAGCTAAAGAGAAACTAAATATGGGAGTCAATAATCTCACGAGGAACGAGGGAACCCATCAGGTAGGCGCTCAATTTCTCAAGCGTCACCAGATGACCAAATAACCTGTGCGGGAAACCCTTGGCGACATCTACTCGGCCCTTGGCCGTGAAATCAATGGAGGTCTATTGAGATACAGCCAAACTAAGGGTCACCCTACACCCTCTAGATTATGGGAACATTGGGACCTAACTCCTCCCAAGATTGCAACTCTCACTCTTCACCAGTGACAAAGAAGAATTTATCCTTTCAGTGCTTATTGGACGACGGACAACCCAAGATAAGAGTTTAGTCCTCAGTTTGGGACTGGAGAAAATACCATCTCGGTTGCTTTTCTTTAGGCTTATAGCAATAGAGAAACTCCTTGATAGTTAAATGGTCTTAACCCTCACTCGACTCCTCCCACAAAATGATACAACCTAACAGAATGCGCCTCGCATTCAGAAGAAACTGATCAGGTGATAAGCCATGGAAAGAAAGCAATTACCTCATCAACAAGGGAAACGGCAAATGGAGATCGGCTGAAAAGGCGTGCTCGTATAAGCACACCTCCCCATCCGAGATAGAGCATGCCCTCTCTCGGGAGGAAGGGATCCTAAAGCGAGCTGTGGATGGGATGAGGTACTTCTCTCGCAAGCACTCAAGGTTAGAAAACCGAGTGGTCGAAGGAATAAGCTCAGTGGCGAAGCCTCTTGAGAAGCTTGCCGACGGTTCAAGTCTGGAGCTCGAGGCCTCGCCTCCCACCTCGATGGAGGTAGAAAGGGTCCTCTCTAAGTCAGATCCTATGTCGCGAGGAAAATATTTGGTTCCCATTTTTACAAAAGGAATGACAAACCTAGCAAATGTAAAAGCTTTATAACAAATCTTCTCAAAATAGAGGACACCTATGACAAACCAGTCCACCCGGGGAAGAAAATCGTAAAGGTTGAGAACGAACGACACCCAGTTCAAAAAGAACATGGGAGAGGGAGCCGATAAACAAAAGGTAACGAAAGCTAGAATTATAGAAAATAAGCAGAAATGAAGGGACGAGTAAGACGTACCTAGAAAGAGAAAGAGAAATAATCCTCAAAAGGTAGATAAAATCCCAAAACGCTGAGGAGAGCGGCGGAAAGCCACCAAGGATAAAGGGATTTAAGAAAATCCCCGCCAGTATATAAAGTGAGAAGCACGGAAAGTGCGACGGTCCTTTGAAAGAATCCAACAATGGAGGAGAAAGGAAACCGCCTAACGTTACAAACAGAACCATTGAGATGGTACCACGTGTATGCCCCCACAATCGTTACAAGACACTTAAAGAGCCTAAAAATTATGACCCAACACCTCATTCACTATACCGCCACCAAAGTAAATGCTCATAGCGCCCAAGGAATAACACATTCCCATGGGCGCGTGGCCCACCCCCTCGGGAGTGCGGGACAAGTGATAGGGTCGAGCATCCATAGTCGAGTACCCAACCCAAACAAGCAAACTGGATGAGTGAATAAGGGCTCGCCCTACCTAGGACGAACGTTCGGTGGCCAGGCCGAGTACTCGGCGATGACCGCGTAAAGAGAAGGCTGAACCCCCAACTGTCACCTCTTCATTTCCCTCCGATAATTCAGGACCCGCTCCTAGATATGTTGGGAGGCGCAAATTACTCGTGATTTGAAGAAATCTCTCAAACGTAATTCATGGGATCTAACCCCAATCGTCATGAATCTCTCCTATAAATCAAGGCCAACGCCTTTAGTACCAGGTATGAACAAAAACTCAAGCTTTTGCCTTCTAGTGAAGTGTCATTGACTATTAAACTGACTGAAGCATCAGAGAGGGATCGACCAACACCCCACTGATGTTAGCCCTAACCTTTGTCTTTTAGGTCCAATCGACGAGGGCTCGGTAATCTGTGTTGGGGTCAACTGGCTCGTATCCATAGTCAAGGTATTATCAAAGTGATTTAAAGTCAAAAAGGCCGGCTTAAAACCGATTACCAAACGAGGTCTTAGTGTCTCTCATAAGCCTCCGACGTTTAAGTGCCTATTTAGAATGTCTACAAAATCATAAAATTGGTAAACATTCCAATTTATAGGTTCTTTACTATTTTTCATCTAATATAAGATTTTTTAACGAGTAAGGTCTATTCTCATAAAAGTTTTAATGCACAAGATCCCTTTTGGACAAAAATACTCTAAAACAGATAAATTTATTTGTATTTTTTCAAAATATGTATAAAGAATACAGATAAATTTATATATCTTTTATTAAAAGCATGTGTAAAAAATACAGATAAATTTATTTTTCTTATTCAAAACACGTATAAAAAATACAGATAAATTTATCTGTCTTTTATTGAAAATAAGTGTAAAGAACACCGATAAATTTATCTGTACATTTTCAAAACATGTATAAAAGAACACATATAAATTTATTTGTCTTTTATTGAAAATATATGCAAAGAATACAGATAAATTTATTTGTCTTATTGAAAGCACGTATAAAGAATACAGATAAATTTATCTGTTTGCATTATCTGTGTTGATATGTAAATAGATAAATTTATCTATTATGCATAAATAAGCAGATAGATAAATTTATCTGTTTATATATTAAACAGATGAATATCAAATAGATAAATTTATTTGTTTGTTATGCAAAATAGATAAATTTATCTATTTGTAATGTATTTTTGAGAGAAATCACGTAATTGGACCTTATGGGTTAAAATATTTATTTATGGGTCTTGCGCGTTAAAATTTATTTTTTTGAATTTTTGGCTGAAATATTCCTAAAAAAATTTGCTTTTAAGATATTTAAATTTTTAAAAAAAGAGAAATAAAAAAATTAAGGAGGGTTGACTTAATTGAAGATATTATAGTAATTTTAGTATAAAAAAGTTAGAGTGTTTGAGATGTATTTAAGTTTTTTTTTTCTTGAATTAAGAAATGCAAAAAAAAATTAATTAGTTTTTTTTTAAAATTAAATAGTACAGCTTAAAAGTTGATTTTCTTACCAAAAAGAAAACAAAAAAACAAAAAAATAAAAAAACAAACAGTATAACAGTATGACGATTCCAATTATTCATAATCACTTCCAATCATCTCGATTAACAGTTCGATTATTCCTGATGGCTTTTTATTATCTTCTATTTATTTTTATTTTCACTTTCAATCCTCCATGTATAATTGTAACAAAAGTTGTAACTGGAAATTGTAAAGTTTGATACATTTTTCATTTTTTTAATATTTTAGTTAATTTTTTAATATTTTTTGTTTTAACAAGATGAATTAATTTTTTTTTGTTAACAATAAAAATAGCAAAAAATTTAATATTTAAATTATTTTAACCTTTCTTACATTTTATCGAAAATTTTGGATCCAAATCCTCTTTTTATATATTGTCTAAAAAGACAGGATTCCCCTTTTGTTTTTTAGTTTACTATCTTAATTATTTGAATTATTTATATTATAAAATTTATCGATATATAAAAATTAAATTAATTAAAAATAAATAATTAAATGATTGAATCACACAGAAAAATTATAAAGTCTATTTTTAAAATTATGCTTGTTGGCTATTTTTTTTTAGGGTAGATGTCTTTTGATTTTGTAATTATCAATTGTTCAATTATTTATATTTTTCATACGTATAACATTTTTGGTAAAATTTATAATATAAATAGTTTATATCATTAAAATAATAGCTCTGAGTGAATTTAGTTTATTAGCTTATTTACTTATTTAACTTTGTAAATTTATCGTCTTTATAAATTTTTTTCATTATTTAGTCAAGCTATTATATTTTTTAAATTCTTCTCATTGAGACGAATCGAAAAAATAAAATTTTTTGATCAAAATATAAAAAAAAATACAAAAAAAAATAAAAATAAATAAATAAGCCAAATTCTATAGTATTTAAGTTAAAATAAGTCAATAAACAAATTAGTCCAAACATGGCCAATATACCAAAACAGCATAAAATAAAATAAAAAATCTATTCATTTAAAAAATAAAAAAAACTTTAAATTCAAATTTTTAATATTTTCCACTCATCTCTATACAACAATTTTACAAAATGAGAAAACTCGATAAACTTTAATAAATGTGTTTTATGAATGACAAAAATAAACTAAATTAATTTTTTTTATCCATTATTAACATCACCAGGTCATTAATCTGATGGTGACGCGGCATATTACTATTGGACCCACACGTAGACTTTTTGTTTTTTATTTCTAGGTCACACGTGGACTCATTCGGAATGTCACGACCTTTCTCGCCTCGTCCATTTCTCATTTCCAAACAAACTTCTGCGCGTAAGAAACTTCGTACTTGCGCTTCCATTAGAACAGCTTGTAAGCATGACAAATCACATCTTTCCACGTGGATAATCAACCATCAAGATCGCGAGTACACCATTTTTCCTACTCGAGAAAGTATGCAAAACACTAGTGTTTGTCTACCGCTCGCTCTCTCTTTCTCTCGGTGAAAGTCTGGTTCTCTCTGCTCTCTCCGTCGGAGATAAAACCCCAATTCTGATACGGAGGGAATAGAGGGGTTTTAGGGAGAGAGAGAGAGAGAGATAGAGAGAGAGAGAGAGAGCTTAGTAGTAGCAATGGCGTCGATGGCTCGGATCTGGTGGTTCGTCTTCGTTTTATCTCTTATTGCTTCGTCGTTTGCAGAGATATCTGGCTCTGAAGGTGAAGAGGACTCGCAGACCAAAGAGTTCGTTCTGACTCTGGATAACTCCAACTTCTCCGATACTGTTGGCAAGCACAAATTCATCGTTGTTGAGTTCTACGCTCCATGGTAATTCGATTCAGTTTGAATAATTCTTCTCTTCGTGTTGTTTTTCTGTTCCGCGATTTGTCTCTACCGCGGCTTTGATCGGTCCTCCTCGTGCTTATCTGTCGAGAAGTGCAAGCATTTGTTCTCTCTCTCTCTCTCTCTCTCTCTATATATATATATATATATATATATATATGTATATATAATTGCACACTGGTTGGCTGTGTATTCGTACAATATGCATCTTTTGATTTGCGCAGACTTGCAGATTGAAATGTGAACTTGAAGCTGGAGTTTTGGATTTTTGTTTTTTGGGTATTTTTGACTTGCTGAAATTTTTTATGATGGGGTAATTAGGGATTAGATCTAGATCTGGAACAGGAATAGTAAACAAAAGGGCATGTTTGATTGATCGGATTAAATGTATGATTGGTTACATATTCCATATGAATGTATTTCTGTTGTTTGTATTGAAAGGATTATGGATCCATCGGATAATCAATCTTATAAAATCTGGGATATAAAATAACTAGGAGGACGTGGTATTAACAATTACTTGTACTGCAGAATTATATATCTCTTCGTTATTAATCCAGTCAATCAAATTGGCCAAAATGTGTGCAGTTACTGTGGGATTGGGGATGATATTATCGCTTATGGATACAAAAATTTGTAATTTGGGGAGTTGAGATTTTCTGCATTTTCATTGTTTTTTTGTTACTTGCAGCACTTTTCTAGAGCAAGATAACTTAGAAGAATTTTATTTATGATTATGATTAGGAAATTGATATTTCCGCTCTATACAAATGCACTCCAAAATGATATTTTAGTTTGCATTGAAAGTTGCGTAGTGTAATTTTGTATACCAAAGACAAATTATGAGTGCAATTTTCTTCAAAATGAAAACAGTTAATACAGGTATTTCTAATTGTGCTTGGCTTATTGGTTAGTGCCATTAATTATTGGTCATTGTCGAGTGAAAAGAGGTCTTAATATGCAATATTCAGTTGACATGCTGTTGGTTTAGCCTTCCTCAATTTCGATTATGATCTAATTCTGAAGATTCAAAGCAGCTACTGTATCAGAATTAATCCAGGACTTAAATTAATTCATGTGAATGATTGCTTTGACAGTTGATTCATTCTGAAGATAGGTTTGAAAGTAGTGTTGCATCGTGATGTGTATGAGTGTGCTCGTGCCATTATGTTTCAAACACTTGACGTTGTAAGTCATGAATGGTTTCTCTTCCATGGTTGTCTTCATGGTTTATATTCAATTTACGTTTTTTGGTTAGTGATTATACATAGTGGATTTTCAATACGCTCAGCTGACTTGAGTTCGCATTCTTTTGGTTGGATACTATAAGTATCCCAGTGCCAATACCATGAGTTCTATTACATCATATTATCTGCCGATCTTTTACTTGTAGGCTCATGGCTCATTGCTCTCTCTCTCTCTCTCTCTCTCTCTCTCTCTCTCTCTCTCTCTCTCTCTCTCTCTCGCAAAGATACAAGATATTTATGGAGTGCATTCAAGTTCTTAGTCACCTAAGAGTTTCATTTCACTTATGTTCTGCTGTTTTTTGAACTTAGTATTCAGATAGGAATAAACATAAAATACTCTGTTAAAACATCATTGTTTTCATGGATGCAATTACTTTGGTTACATGAAGCTTTTTTAAAATATCATCGAGAATAATTTTCAATTGACACTGTTTATCCTGTTTATGCACTCATTACTATTTTGTGTTCTATAACAGGTGTGGCCATTGTAAAAAACTTGCTCCAGAGGTAAGGAAAGTTTACATGAGTTTCAAACTTCAGTTTGGATTTGTAGTTGGTTTTAGTTTTTTGGTCTTTCCTCCCAACTTTGTAACAATATTCAATAGTTTCAATGAATTCCCTATCCTACTTAGATTCAATTCCGTCAAGCTTTGGATTGTATTTTAGAGGATAATGTAAATGCTTGATTCACCGACAACTTGTATGGATTTGCAGTTTGAGAAAGCAGCCTCTGTTTTGAGTAGTCACGATCCTCCAGTCACTTTGGCAAAAATTGATGCTAATGATGAAAAGAACAAAGGGCTTGCCAGTGATTTTGAGATTAGTGGTTTCCCCGCAATTAAGATCTTGAGAAATGGAGGGAAGGATATCCAAGATTACAAAGGACCTCGGGATGCTGAAGGTATTGTTGCATATTTGAAGAAGCAAAGCGGCCCTGCATCTAGAGAAATAAAATCTGTGGAAGATGTTACTGCTCTAATTGATGACAATAAGATTGTTGTTGTACGTGCCTTATGTTTTCTCTTCTTCTGTTCCTTCAATTACCTTCTAGAATTTGGAGAGTGAATACACACTTCGCGTTGCATAGGTTGGGGTGTTCCCAGAATTCTCTGGCGAAAAGTTTGAGAACTTCACAACACTAGCCGAGAAATTGCGTTCTGACTATGAGTTCGGTCACACTTTGGATGCAAAACTACTGCCACGTGCAGAATCATCAATTTCTGGGCCTACAATTAGATTGTTCAAGCCATTTGATGAACAAGTTGTTGATTTTCAGGTATCAGAGAATATTTAATGTACGCATTGCATAATTTGTTATTGGTTTCTAACATGAAATGTCTCTCTCTAAAAAAAATTATATTAAGTGGGATATGATTTATTTTACTGATTCAGTATGCTTGCAGGATTTTAATCTAGATGCATCGGAGAAGTTTGTTGAAGAAGCTAGTGTTCCCGTTGTGACTCTCTTCAACAAAGACCCTAACAATCACCCTTATGTTATTAAATTTTTCAACAGTCCAAATGCAAAGGTGAATGGTGGAATCAGGTTTCAGTCATTTTAGATATTAATGTCTTCCACGTTACATCTCTTAAGGACAACATTTTGTTTGATATCATTTGTAAAACATGGTTTGGTGTTTGATTAGAAACCATTAATCACGTGGATAAAATATGCGTATCAGTAAGTTTTAGGTGTTTGCTAGTGCTTGGGAAACAACTTCACGGTGTTTTATTTTTATCTCCATATCACATTGTTTGATTGTTGCATTGCAACCGTGTTCGTTACGCCGAAACAAACCAATGGTCCGCAATGCCTATCCCCACCCTGGGACTCTGTTTATCCCAGATAGGTTGTGTCATAATGGTCCTGTCCTCTTTTGGCAAATCAAACACTGCCTTTGTGGGGCCAGGGATTAATTATTTTATACGATAAAGAAACGTAGAATTTGGTCATAAAATTTGCTCCTTTCTGTATTGGGGCCTTTAAAAAAATAGAAAAATACTAACCATTGCCCACTAGGCAGTGGATAATAGGTAAATAATGCATTTGCAAAATATATGGATATATGTGTTTTGGTAGGCCCTACCTTAAAAGCGATTGATATTGAATTTCTTTTGGCTCCGTCTGTTCATCACTGGGTTTGTTATTTTATTAGAAACTATCATTTTGGCATCTTGTCTAATTTGACCTTTGATTGTGCCATCTGGAAATGGCTTTGCATTGCTCAACGTGAGAGTAGTCTCTGTCCTTTGAATCTTTGATATTTGTCCTTATCCTATGGCCGTCTGTAAAGAAATATATCACTGTTGTTTGGTTATTTTTTCCCCCGAAATTTCTAACATTTTGTTCAAATGAATGTGGAATGGTTAGGCTATGTTGTTTCTGAATTTTAGTGATGAGCATGCTGATGCTTTTGAATCAAAATATCGTGATGTTGCTGAGCAATACAAAGGAAAGGGCATAAGTTTTCTGATTGGTGATGTTGAGGCTAGTCAAGGTGCCTTCCGGGTCTGTATCTTTTTTCTGCAGAATCTATGTTCACTTAATATATCTCATTGACATCATGACGATGACCATTGTTTTGAATGCACAGTATTTTGGGCTCAGAGACGACCAGGTGCCTCTCGTCATCATACAGACCAGTGATGGACAGAAATATCTTAAACCGAATTTGGAGCCTGATCAAATTTCACCCTGGATGAAGGAATACAAGGTGCTTGCTTCTCTGAGTGGTTTGATCGATGATCTTTTTGATATTTGTAATGGGCAAGCTTTATATTTTGATAACTTTCTCATCTTGGGTAATCTATTTTCATATATGTATTTTTAATTTTTGCTGGTAATATAAGATCCTATAACCTAATGACAAATATTGATTAGTTTAATTGTATTTTTTTTGTCACAAACTAACTAGAATACATAATTGCAGGAAGGCAATGTGCTTCCATACAAAAAATCTGAACCCATACCCAAAGTTACTGATGAACCTGTTAAGGTGGTGGTCGCTGACAGCCTCCAGGACATCGTTCTCAACTCTGGGAAAAACGGTGTGCATAACAGTAGTTCGTTCAACATTTTATTTTTTCTTTTGTATTTGTAACTTTGGATCATGTTTGTGGTTTTTTCATGGCCCTTGTGCCATTAGAATTGTAGTTTTCATGGATTGGCCTGTTCTGAGTTCATGCCTCCTCCCAGAAGTGTGTTGTCATAAAACCTTTTAATATGTGGCGTAGTAAAAGAACTAACTTCCTTATTTTGTGTTGTGGACAATATCTAAAGTCATAATTTTGGCTTCTCTTATCCTATAACATGACGCAAATAAGATTCGGTGTTATCCTTGATGAATACACAACCATTTTGGTATAATGATTTATTGCGATTTGGATATGGCTGAAGATTAGTAGAGATCAGAGACCATGAAAACAATTAATAGCTGTTATTGCTCGACATTTGATTCATACTGATATTTGGGCACATGTTTCACAGTTCTGTTGGAGTTCTATGCGCCCTGGTGTGGTCACTGCAAAAAGTTGGCTCCTATCTTGGATGAAGTTGCAATTTCATTTCAACCTGACGATGATGTTGTTATTGCAAAGATTGTAAGATTCATATGCCATCCTATCTAATGACAGTTTGAAGGGATATGTTGGTTCATTGGTATAATTGGTTATTTTCTGCTAATAATGTCCATCTGGATTATGTTTTTTCATTACTTTCAAAGTGCCATTCATTTAATAAAATATACACTTTGAAATCAGATTCATTTGCTTTTGTTATTCCTGGGCTGCTGACTCCTGTACTAACACTATGGCTTCTAGAAAGGAAGAACGCAATCCTAAAAAACACGAGTTAAATGCTAGCTCAATATTTTGGCTTATCTACTTTGATCCTATCCAAATTCTCATCCATTAATCTGCTGTTTGCTTGATATGCTCTGTATGCGTGTTTAGCTGTTCTAAATTTTCTGCATCCCTCCAAAGATTTCTTTTTACCAACTTGAAAGCATCGGTTTGATTATGACTTGCGTGTATATGTTGATGACCCTTTTATTTTTTGTTTGCAAATTTAGGATGCCACTGCAAATGATATACCAAATGATATATTCGATGTGAAAGGATATCCCACACTGTACTTTAGGTCAGCAAGTGGAAATCTATTGCAGTATGATGGGGATCGCACCAAAGAGAGTATAACTGCATTTATTCAAAAGCATCGGGATAGAACTGCCCAGCAAGAACGTGAAAAAGATGAGCTGTAGCGAGGGTAACTTTTTCTACATAACAATCTTGTTTGTCATTTAAGGCAGTTGTTTCATATTGTAGTCTGATGTAATTCAAATATGTTTGCATCGTCTATTCTTTTTGGTGATATTATAAGAAGCATGGACACTTTTACAAAAGAGGCATGTTGTTTCGTATATCTGTGTTGGACGCGACACTCCTTGGATGCTCCTAAATGCTTGTTCAACATTTCTTCAATGTATCTTAATTAGAAAGCTAATTTATAATATCGGACACTTCTCCGACACTTGAACAAGACTTCTTGAATCATTTGAGCATGGATGAGTTTTCTCATAGTAACAAATTAACAATGTTTTGCATTTTTTAAAACGCAACTTACGCACACAAAATATGTTTTAAAGTATTTATAATACGAAATATAGGGATTTTTAATTTTATTAATGATATGTTGCATATTTGTTATTACCATTGAATAAATTATTCATATATTGACATCTAATAAATATGTAAAATATAAAATTTTTAACTTGCCCTAAATGTGTCGTGTTGTGCATTTTTTGAAAATTGACATATCATTGTTGTGTCCATGCTACCACATAGGTGATAATATTTGCTAGCCTAGTTGAACTATTATTCCCTCAACAATTTGTTGGCTGTGCAGAAGATGCATTCTGATGTTAGAATGAAGATCTGTTATAAAAGAATCTTGTGTGTACCATTTAGAGTATATTATGTGAACATTACTGAGCGACTGTTCAAACTTTTTGGGGCTCTCTCTTCTGTGGATTTGGAGTGTGGGGTTACTAGAAAAAGGTAACTAGGAGGGCTATTTGGTCAAAAAGCTGGTCCTTGGGGTTTATTGTTTGGGGAGCTTTCAAACATACCGACAAGTACAAGTATTTATGCTTAGAGTACAAGTGTCTTATGCATCTGATGGGTATACTGCATGGTGTACAGGTGTCTTACGCATCTGATGGGTGTACTCAGTATAAAAGTGTGCATTTAGCAGCTCCCCTTGTTTGTCTTTTGTACTTGTGTGTGTGTGTGCATGAATTAGACTGACTGGTGTATGGGTGCACATTTCTTGGGAATATTGTTTAGAAATTAGAATAGTAATTGGATCATACATAAAGCAGATAGGGGTACGAAAACTGTGATTCCATTTTTTTTGTTATGAAGTTTAGATTTATAGAAGGGCAGTAAGAGAATACCATCCAAAAGAGGAGAGAACCCATAATCAAGGGAGAACAAAAAACTCCTGCAAGAGATCCAAAAACTCCCGCAAGAGGAGAACCAAAAACTAAGAAATAACAGACAAAAGATGCTATGAAATTTTCCCTTTCATCGACCAAAGGAGCAACACAACACTCTTGACTTCCAACTTATACAAATTACAAAGTAGCACACTCTTCAATTTAAACAACGGAGACTCAAACTCATCATAAAGTCTTTTCTTCTTCTCCAGCCAAATCTGCCACAATAGGACCAACGTCCATGCCTTTCTCCTCCTCATAATAAAGGCCCTCCCCTCCAACCCATAAAACTCCTACCACCCTTTTTTTCTTCAAAAGCGCGCCCCACTTCACTCCAATGAGCAACAAGGCAAAACTCCATAGAAACCCACTCCATTACATTGTTGTGCATTTTACAACTTACAATGCATTTGCGTCAATTGCCTGTTGCATAAGAACTTATTGGCTCTCTCTCTCTCTCTCTCTCTCTCTCTCTCTCACACGCATTTCTTGCTTAAAAAAGGTGAAGTATGTAGTTAGCTCTGTTTGTTAAGTTCAAGTATATTTAACTCTCCATTTCAATTTGGATTCACTTTCATTGTGATCAAATTCGAAATCTGCTCGAGACTTGTTTTTTCATTTTAAATCTTGGTGAAGAGAACTCGAAGACTTGGTTGCAATTTCTTTGTGCACCGTCTTACTGTTGTACGTCAAAGCACATGTATTATGTGTTGCTGGCATTACAAATAATTCGTTGTATCATATGTCATTTATTGGGAATGACAATGTCTTGTTCCAAATGGCGAATTTTCTGCTGGAAAAATTCAGATGTTTTTGCTGTTCTAGTCCAGGGTTTTAAATATCTACATTACGTATCAAATTGGCTAATGGGATTTTGAATTTGCGAGACCAATATTTACCAATGTATCAATTGATGTTGTCTGGTACGGTGATTTGGAACCTTTGTGTCTACCACCGTGAAAAATTGATTGTTTTCCCCCCTCATTTTGCAGGAATAGCTTGTTATCTATAACAGACCATGCAGAGGTGAAAACAGTTGGATACATGTTCGGCGGTTACTATACTTTATAGACTATGCTAGCGAGGAAGCAACGTGTCATCTCCCTATGTACGATCTTGATCCTCTCTCTATATATGAAAATCCTAACCTGAATAAAAATGGAAGTTCTCTTTGGTTTTGTTTAGATGCAGTAATTATCAGTTCTGGAGATAGCATAGTAGTTCACAATTTTAACAGTTTTGTGGCTATAGAGGAACTGTTACTACTACCAATTCAGAATAGTATCTTGAAGTTTCTTCTACTTGAGATCTCC
Organism: Heliamphora exappendiculata; assembly: GCA_034768845.1. Classification (NCBI taxonomy): domain Eukaryota; kingdom Viridiplantae; phylum Streptophyta; class Magnoliopsida; order Ericales; family Sarraceniaceae; genus Heliamphora; species Heliamphora exappendiculata. The sequence goes on from JAOTRH010005372.1 coordinate 24,823, forward strand.
TTTTATGGAGGTTTTGGCTTACTAGTTGCTTTCTGAACATGAAAAGTATTATCTTGCAATCGCTTTCTTTCCATTCTTCTGGATGTTGGTTTCCAAATCTATAATGCATTTTTTCTGTGTTTCTGTGAGCAGAACATTTCATTAGTTGAATCGTATTTCGTCTTGTTTCCCCTTTGAAAAAATTTGAACCAATCCAACTTGGGCATGTGAGGTTTTTTTTTTAATCCGCTGCTATAACTCATTGATTGTTGAAACCGACGAATGGGGCAAAGTTTTCAATTGTGATTTTAACTGGTTGGAAGGTTGTAAACTTTGGGACTATTTTCTTATACTTAGGTTTTAAAAAATAAAAGAATTTATTACAATTTTTGTAAAAAATAAACTTAACACTTGAAATAGAAGACTAATAATTATAATTAAAGTTGTAATTTGGGCCCGATTCGGCCCACATGACTTGGGTGGGCTTAGTTGGTCCGAAGTTCATGGGCTCCTGCTAAAAAATTGGACTTGGCCTGACTTTTTTCAAGGATTAAGCTCAAAGCCCAAAAGTATAGGTCTTGGGTTTAGAGCTTAGGTTTTAGCCTAGGTCTCGGGCCAAGTTTTTGGACGGACAAGCCGGGTTTTTAATATTTTTTTTTTTAAAATTGTTGTAACTTGTATAATATAAGTTTAATTTTTTTTAATTATTAGTAGGTATTATATTAGTTTATTATTAATTTATTAGTTAAATTTTATAATAAATTATTAAGTTAATTTATTATTTATAACAATATAAGTTTATTAGTTTTATATTTTTATATTTTTATAAGTTTGTAAATTATAACTTATAAATTTTAAAGTTTATAAGTTTATAACCTATTAATATTATTATTAAGTTTATAAGTTATTAGCTTATTATTTTATTATAAGTTTATTAGTTTATTAATTTGTATAATTTATACTTTATAATTTATAGTTTATTATTATTTTTATTAGTTATTGTTTATTACTTATATTTATTAGTTATATTTATAAATTTAAATTTTATTTGTTTTTTTAGCTTTTAAGTTTATAATTCATACTTTATAAATTTATTATTATTATTTTGTAAGTTTATAATTTCTAGTTTATATTATTATAAATTAGTTTATTATAATAATATAATTTAAATGCAATAAGTTAGTTTATTATAATTTTATTATTTTTTACAATAAGTTTGAACACTTTAAATAATTACATAATTAAAATGCAATAAGTTAAAGCAGTTGAAATAATTAAATGCAATATAAATTTTATTAATAAAAAATTAAATTTAAACAATTATATAAATATTATATTTTACACTTAATAAATGTATTTTATATTTTAAAAAAATAGATAAATTGTATCACTATAGGTCAAATACATGCCAACTAGATTAGCACATACAAGTTTAACAATTATTTGTATTATTTTTTTATTTAAAATTACAAATAAAATATAAAATTACAAATAAAATGTTAAATTAGTAAATTATAAATATTAAAATATTAAAATTACAATTTCAAAATATAAAAGCTTAATCTGAGTTTGACAATTATTCAGTCGATTCAAATGTTATATCCTCCAAATTAGCTTCCAATTGATTTTTCTCGTCCATTTTTTGTATTTATTTTTACACGCAAATCGCGTCAAATTATCAAACCTTGCACCATATTTAGCATCAATCTTGATCTGTATTCTTTGAGGACCCATCTACTTGTATTAAAAATTGTCTTGAAAGTAACTGTAAAGACATGAACTGCAAAAATATCATGAGTTATCGCAAATAAGACTGGTCACGATATCTTGTGTTACTTTTAATACTTTAAAATATTAAAATTTACTTTATCTATGCTCTTTATTATGTCAAAATATTGTTGGAGTTCAGTTATGAAACTCACACGAACCTTTGAAAATATTTTCATTTTAATTAAAGACTAATCATCTATACGATTTGAAAATAAAATTTTGGTAGACGTTTGTATTGACTGCGGTATTATATAAATTTTATATTCATTATGTAAAATTTTAAGTGTTTCATTTATTAATTTCTAGTAATTTATATTATTAGAAATTATTTTTAAAAAATACGATAAAGTAATATTTTTACTCATATGATCTAATATTAAAGTTATTCCAAAAATATGTATTATTTTTCATAATATTTATTAAATTTATCTTTCATAACGGATATCACATAAAAATATGTTTCATTATCTAAATATTTAATAAATAGTTGTATTATTTTTTAAATTGTTGTAAAATAAATAGAGTAGTAGAAGTATAAGTATAAGAAATTAATTTTATTGATTCATCAAAAATTTTATAAATTTTTTTGTATAAATTAACATTTTGCCAGTTAGTCGAAATAGGTAGAGTAAAATTAGTTATTTGATTAATTTTAAAAAATAACTTAATTTTTATTTTTATTTTATTGTTATTTGTAACATATTATAGTAGAGTTTTATCTAATTTCTACATCAGATTGTAATTTTTTAAATTTTAAATTTTTTTATTACATATTTTTTTTTATAAATATCAATTTTTTTACACTACTATTTATATATTTTACAACTAGCCTAACTATAAAAAGATAACTATTATAAAATTGAAACCCTTCTTTAACAATTAAATTCAAAATATTTGCAGAGCAACAAACATGGAATAAATAACAAGATAATAGAAGTTCCAAATGACGTTTTAGATAGTTAACGCATTTATTATTATAAGAAGTATTATTTAAAATAATAAAAAATATTTTTTGACTAATAATTCACGAACATAATTATTGTTTAATACCCATACCTAAACTATGATCGGTGTAGAGAAAATCTACATGTATAAATAAAAAAATATGTTTACATAAATTCCAATCATTATCGATAAAATGTGCAGTAATACATTAGTATTCTGTATTATTTCTAGCAATCCATAAATCAGAAGTTAAACAAATTTTATTTTTAAAATTTTTAAATAAATCAACCAACTTGCTTTTAATTTCTCTAAATTTTTGCACAATTTTATTTCTAATAGTATTTCTAGAAAAATATTGAAATTGAGGTAAAAATACCCCTTGTATCATATATTTAAATTTCGGTTATTTACTCATAGACAATGGATGTTCTTTTTGTATTCTAAAATCGACAATATAATTTTGTGCACGTTTAGGATCATAAGAAAAATTAAAAATACTTTCCGTTAGACCCTTACTTAATTGCATTTGTGTGTTCAAATTAAGAAGTGCATTTTTTAAGTGATTTTTTGAATGTTTAATTAAGTGGTTAGTGTCACTCGATGTGTTCTCGATAAAAGTTTATTACAAATTTTACATTTGGTTTTAATAATTATGATGTTATCAGAATTTTTTTCAAAATTTTTTTCAAGAAATTTTCAAACATTTGATGCATTTTTACTATAGGTATCACTAGCAGCAGATGTAGATGCAGTAGCAGATGATGATAAATCAGTAGATGAATTAGGAAGAGTAGGATTAAAACCACTAAGTAAAAATGTAAAAATATCTTATTTTTCTTTAATAAAAAATATATTTGGATTCATAAATAAACTTAATAAAATAAAATATTATAATTTATAAAATTGAAATAAATTTAAGATGTTAATGAAGTAACGAAAGAAATATAAAATTAATATTTTTAAAATAATAACTACTACACCTTTTAAAAAAATAAATTATAGTTAAAAAAACTACAAAATATATTTAATACTGAAAAAATATAGCAGAAAATAAATCAAACCGAATTAAAGAAACTCTTATTTTTAATTTTGTTCTTAATCGATTAGAGTTTTTGATCTTCAATCCTTGATTCGCCAACAGTTGTGATTTTTACTGAATATCACCGAATAATCAAATCACTGAATATCACCGAGTAATCGAGTTACAAGAGAATAGACTGAGAAAGTAGAGAAATGAGATAATATTTGATATGAATTTTTTCAAATAAAAATGATCCTATTTATAGGGACAAAAAATTAAAATTAAAAAATATATATATTCAGAACTAACTGTTCGGCCGGGCTCAGGTCAGGTGGCCCCAACGACTGTTTGATCAACAACTTTTAATCTCAGCCGTCCATTTTAATTTAAAATTGATCCAATATGTTGGTTCCACATTCTAACAGTTGGGCCTCAAGTTGGGCCGATCTGGACTGGCTAATCGTTGGGAATTGAAAATGTGAGCCGCCGAGCCGGGCTGATCCACGGGCTTAGAAGGGTAAGACTAGACCTGAAAAACTTATTTTCGGGCTCGAGCCGAATCAGGCCCTTCTCGGGCAAAATTCGGGCCGCAGAGTATCGAATCTCGGACTAAAATTACACTCTTAATAACAATTGTAGTTATTAATATAATTACTTATAACATTTCAGTACATATTTATTGTAGAAATGTTTACTATATGCATAGTGTGGGATAGTTTTTTTTATATGGTGTTTTTTAGATAATTTTTTTATGCTAATTCAAACGATTATATTTTTTAAAAAAAATTCCCACGATTAATTAAGAAACTAAAAAAATTAGTACAAAAATTGTTTTAAAAAATCTATAAAAGAAAAAAGCTACTAAAAAAAGTTACTAAAAAAACTAAACCAAAATTTATAAAAGAAGAAAAAAGCTACTTAAAAAGTTACTAAAAAGCTACTAAAAACATTAAACCAAACAGAAGTATTAAAATTATAGGTGTTTTAATTGAGGTTGGATTTTGTTGTATGGTAAAAAAATATAATTAACATATACCAATGGGAGAAAGATCAGATTAACAATAAGAGAATAGTTTTAAAATTAGGAATATTCACAATAACAGAGTCAACTGGAGGCGAAAGACCAAGTTGACGGTAGATAGAAGACACCCTTTTTTATGAAATATAGGGGAGAAAGATCATAGAAGGAATGATCAAGGGAAGTCAGAGTTGCAAGCAAATGAAGTTAGAGTTGCAAGCAAATTAACAAACGAATAAAACTTACCAGGAGCGGAGTTTTGAGGGATTGAAGAAGGAAGTCTTGGCAAGTCCCACAGAGTCTCCCCCTCGAAAAATCTAAAATGGAAACGTTTTAGGGCGGGTTCAGATAATAAGACTTTTGAGGTTTTGATTCGACGGCTAGGGGTTAAAAGCATTTCAGACCATTGAGTGTGCCCATAATAAGTGGTGGAGATTTTTCCATGTGGGCCCAGTTGAACCGTTGAGGGTACGGTACGGCACACGACACGCATGTAAAAATTTTTGAGCCTCGTTTCTTGCGATGTCGCCAAAATTAGTTACGCCGACGTTCCGACTACTTTGTATTTTCAAGACAGCCAGCTAGACAACCTTGGAAATAGGAGACAACTTATGAGAACAAGATGATAATCGACACTCGGCCTATATCGAATAACTGAACGGGCCGACCTGACACTTTATTCAGATACAAGAATCGACCCTATCAGGTACTGAATAATAAGATGATGAGTCCATTTCAAAATGCAGTTTGAGTAAGTTAGCAGAATCTCAACCATCACCGGATAAGTAGGAATCAGCTGAGAATTTCATAGAGAACGAAGAGTGATCAATGAATATCTCAAAACTCTATATAAATGAACCAAATGCTTTGACTATAAGGTAAGATCATTATACACATACTAAAGTCATTTCTTCTCTAATATAATTCATATATATAATTTCACTTGATAAGTAGTCTCGTGAGACTAGTAAAGAATAGTTTATTAATATCATATTCTCTTAAGTATGTACATTTTACATTTTGTGGGATTAGTTATCCAATTAATGCATATTCCTTTTATTACTTGTTGAATTCAAATAAGAAAAATATAATTTTATAAAATATATAATTTAATTCCATACCTAATCTGATCAATTAAACAAACTCTATATCTCTTATACATGGAATAACAAGTCCAGGAAAAAATGGATTGAATATGGAGTCATGCAATTAGAGAGTTATGAGTTTAAGTGTCAAATTACCAATTTTACTCTTTTCATTTAAATATCAAACCAAAAATTAATTTTTTTTTTCTCAATGAATTTTTCTCATTTTTTATTTTTGTTTCATATTTTTACTTTTCAACTTTTAAAATTTACATTTTTTTATTTCATTTGTTCTATTTTTTTACCTGAATTAGTAGAATTAAGTTTTAATATTAATTTTTTTACTTTGCACCATTATTAGTGACTGTTTTTTAGTTTTTTTACTTTGCACCAAAAATTAATTTTTTTACTTTGCACCATTCTCTTTTAGCCATTTAATATTCATTTGTTCTATTGTTTTACTTTGCACCATAACGAACCAAGGCATCGTCACTGTAGTGCATGCCAACTCCCAAAAGATGGAAGAACACTTGAATTGGCTAAAAGAGGCATGGACAAATCAGTTCAAGCCCAAGAAAACAAAAGAAGAGAAAGTAGCAAGAATCAAGCGCGAAGCAGACGTGGCTATGGCAGCTCGTTGGGAAGCTCTCGCAGCCGGTGAAACCAAAGACGAACGCTCACGCGCCGCCAAAGAACGAGCCTCTGGAAGCAAAGAGAAAGCCAAAGCCAAGAACGAATTCAAGAAATTCATGGACGATCAATAGCCTCACTTTTTAAAGATTACAAAAGGGGAGAAAAGAAGAAGAAGAGGGAAGTACAGAAGACAAGGGGAGCTAACATACATTTTTTTTGCTGGAAGAAGAAGTTATAATTGTTTTCTTTTAAACAAACATTGCTTTTAATTATCTGTTTACATAGGTTGAATGGTTTAATTGTTGTGGATATTTGAACCATTTTCTTGTTTTAGATGAATGGTGAATGAATTGTTTTTATGTTTATATATCTGTTCATTACATCTCATTCTTTTGGCTATGAATGCTGTTGAATGGATTGCATTTGCAATTGGATGTGATTGGATGAATCGCCTTGCACATATTCACTATTTTGCACAAATTAGAATAAATTCTGAATGCTTCTTAATCTCTTATGCAAATTATGATTAAAAATTAGATGTTTTCATTCTGATGTATGCCTAGCCTCTATAATTGCTTTCATTGTTTAAGGCATATCGATAAGAGAAGAACTCTTGTTAAAAAATATTTTAAAATTATTTTTTAGAAAATGGTAATATGGTTGTAATAATCAAAAATAAAAAAATTGTTAGCCCAATGATTTTTTAATTTGATTTTGATAATTTTCATAATTTATTTTCTAAGAATAAATGGCTTTAATTGGATAATATTTTATATTTTCAAAATAAAAGTATTAACACATTTTGAACAATCAAAATTGACACCTTAACAAAAAAGAAATGACTTTTATCTCAAAAATGTTCAAACACTTAAGCATTCTTTAATTAGAATAATTTTATGTTGATCTTAATTGAAAATTAAGTCAAACACTTTAAAGGTAAAGTATACTTGAAGCATATCATGTGTGTCAACACCCATTGATCAAATAGTTTGATACCCTAACGTTTTTACAAGTTGATATTCGGGTACCAAAACGTTAGTGTCGACACAAACTAGTTTTGTATCAACACAAAAGTGCCGAAATTCCCATGACTCATTTTGAGTCGACACAAACATATTTTGTGTCGACACAGAAGGTTGGAGACTTGCATTTACTATTTTATTGCTCAAATTCATATCAGAAATCATCAAGTTCACATTTATTGCTGCAACTCCAGTTCTTGTCCCTCATCTCTCTTTATCCTTTTATTTATTATAAATCAATCTTGTAAAGAGAGTGAGTGTTCTTCATTTATTACATCTCATTTATTGTAATCAAGGGTGAGTCACCCTTTAGCCTTTGAGTGAGTGAGTGAAACTCATCAAAGAAGAGTTCAAGAGAGATTAGAAGAAAACAGAAACTTGTTTTCATATGATCTTCTTGAAGCTAACATAGGCTTGTGAATGTGCCCATAAATATTGAGATAGCTCAAGTGAAGACTTGAAGCTTGTAAAGGCTTGGAATACGCCCGCCAAGTATTTTGAATAATGAAAATACTCAAGGGAGATCTTGAGAAGTGGATGTAGGCTAAGATAAAGTCGAACCACTATAAATCTCTGGTGTCTGGTTATATTTCTCTATCCTTTATTTTTTAATATTTGCATTGCTTAAATATTTATATATCTTGCTTTATTACAATATTAAAAGATTTTTAAAAAAGACTTTTAAATTGTTATTTATTTTTAAAGACCCAATTCATCCCCCTCTTGGGTTGCCTAGATCTACCACACTGCATGCTTGTCTAGTTTCTGCTGAGCCTTAGATTTGTTTTTCTTCAGGTACAGGTCATGCTGTTGATCTGAAGGTGCTAGAGAGGTGAAAGAGCTATAGTCTTTCTTTTTGTTTTTATTTGTATCATGTGTGGTTAATACATGTTTCTCAGCGTTGGAGCCTTGTAATGTATGTCTTTTGACGATTATATACAATGCATGTATGTTTATTTTGAGAGTGTATTCTCGGGCTAGATGTTGTGGTTGATTGTTTGTGAGTGTTTTACGTGGCCCAGAGTATGGGGCGTGACCACTTGGTATCAGAGCTTTGGATTTGAATACCTAAGATCCGTGGAAAGAGGTTGTATCACCGTGTGAGGTTAATTGTGTGTGCTTGACTGCATATGTTTAGATGTTTTGTTGATAACATGAACGTGATATCATGCGGGTCGTACGTGAATGATGTGTATATGTGAGCATGGGGGTTGGATCTTGGGAGTGATAGTCCTGCCTTTGGGCGTTTGGATTAACAAACTCGGGAGCTAAGTTAGAAACGTGTTTAACTGATGTGATTTCTAGCAGGGAATCTGAGTAGGTTATCCAAATTGACGTGTCATTCTTGTTGGTTCTCCTCGATATGTGGGGTTGTTTAGCATGAACCTATGTGACTATGTGTTAGCATGCTGATGTGGTTAAGCGTTTACGTTCATGCTACGTGCTCCGTCTTATGTGTTGTTTTGCTTTCATATAGACGCAATGTCTGCGAGACGAGGGCGAGACCGTGGTCGAGGCCGTGGCCGTGCTGTTGGCCAAGGGGAAGTTCCTATCCTTGATGCTGGAGATGCCAATGCTCCCCTCAGACCGATGGACGCGACGGAGTTGTTGCGTGAGCCGGTTGGTTCCATCCAATAGCTGGTTAGAGGTGAGATTGTTAGAGAGAGAGAGGGAGTACCTGAGGCGAGGGCTATAGTAGCGATGCCAGAGTTCAGACGCATGGATCCGCCTACCTTTGTTGGGGATCCATATCCTATTGTGGCGACGGAGTGGCTGGAGTTGGTGACTCAAATCCTAGACACATTGCAGATTGTGGAGGATGAGTTGCGGGTATCTTTTGCCGCCTTTCAGCTAAGGGGTGCTGCTCATGCGTGGTGAAAGTATGCCAAGATCATTGTGGGAGGCACATGGGCAGCCTTTATAGGAGTATTTTTGGAGAAATACTTCCCGACTTCGCAGAGAGATTTGTATAGGAAAGAGTTCTACACTCTTACCCATGGGCCATGGACATCATGCAGTATGAGGCTAGGTTTACGAGTTTGTCCTACTTTGCTCCAGAGTTGGTGAGCACAGACGAGCTGCGTTCCATGAGATTTGAGCGGGGCTTGAGGCTAGCGATCAGGGAGCGTGTGGTCGCGATGGGACTTCGTGTCTTCATAGAGCTGGTGGAGGCAGTAGCGAGGGTGGAGAACACCATGACTTAGATTCGAGCTTCCAGGTAGGCCAGGACACCACAGAGTGGGACCTAGGCGTAGACAGGCAGGCATTCTAGTAAGAGGCAGAGGTCCTCTGGTACCAATTTTCATCCATCTAGGTTACCACAGCAGTTTTCTGCACCAGCTCCATCAATGGCGTCATCTGGGAGACCAGAGTAGAGGGAGGTCAGATGTTTTCGATGTAAGCAGCTAGGGCATCGTGTGTCAATTTGTCCACAGCCGAGACAGTACTAGGATTCACAGTTGATGCAGTCCCAGAGCCCCGTACCAGATCAGTCACAGGGGAGAGAGCTGCCAACTTGCTATGGATGCGGTCAGATGGGACATATTCGTAGGAATTATCCTCAGAGAGACAGTGCGCCGAGTAGGGAAGACACACCAGTGGGTTCGTATGTGCCGGGTTCATCTGAGTACCGACAACGGCCTTCTGCCGTTCAGGTTTCCCGAGTAACAGATAGGGGAACGTCAGTTTAGTCGGTGCGACAGCCGACAACACAGAGTACTGGAGGACAAGACATGATGGGGTTGCCCCGAGCAAATTCTCTTATAGCTCCTGATTCATCTAAGGCATCGGTCATACCGGAGGATGCAGATATGCCTTCAGCGAGCAGAGGTACTTTCTGAGTGTGTAGGCTTTGGGTCAGTTTCTTTGTTGCATCTATTGGGAGTTGGTGGTGTGCTGTGTTGAAGCAGCGGTTGAGGATGATGATAGGTTGGGGCGAGTTGTAGACTCTGAGTCTTTGAGATAATTGGCCATTGTTTAGAATGCCTAACCTTGTTTGACTATATCCTAGGAATGGTTTGGCTGGCTATCTCGTGTACCTGTGTCGATTGTGATCAACGGAGTTGTTTCCTTTGACCTTATGTTGAATTTTGGGGGCAAAATTCCTTTAAGGGGATAGAGTTGTGAGACCCTTACCTGTATTTTTTTTTTGGCATTTTCGGACGCGCGTTACGTGTTTTCGTTTGAGCATGTTTTTACTGCTTTGGATGCATGATCGGGCTTAGATATGCATGCGGGGTAAGTTCCTGGGGTCGTGGGCCGTTGTCGTGCGTATTTTAAAATTTCAAAATTTCAAAAAAAAGCTATTTTGAAGGCCTATAAATATCTGGAATTAGATATTTTCATAAAGATATTTTTCAAAACTTCTCCAACAAGCTTTCTATTTTCTCTATGCCTTCTCTCTAAGTTCTCGGGGGTTCGGGACTCGATTTTCAACGATCGAACAGCGGATCCTTGCTTTTCGCACGGTGGGCTATGCAACCATCCAGATAGAATTTTATTTCAGCGAAGCTTAATTTTGCACGTAGATCGATACATCAAGTTTTTAACTCACCGAAGTAGGATTCTAGACCTGTATATTTTATAAGGGTGCTACGTGTGATCGGGTGTATTTTCACCGATCGAATAGTTATAGATCTAATTTTCTGTAAGTTGGGATTTTGGGTTTAAAACCGGTTGTTAGTCGATTTTGGTAGATGAAATCGGGTGTCGGGAGTTTCTTTTGAGGTCTTGGTTTAGGCCTAGGTGTGTGGATGTTCAAGGGTGTTGGATTGGAGTTTAGAGGCTTCGATTTGAGGTTTGGAGGGCTGAACCCACAGCTTAAAAATGATTTCTGGGTGAGTTCAATCGACTGAACTCATAGGTTCAGTCGATTGGATCATGGTTTTGGGGTTCGATCGACTGGACCGTGGGGTTCAGTCGACTGAATCGTGCGTGAGGCATTTTGGTGGTTTCTAGTGTGTTGTTCAGTCGACTGGGGGATTGGTTCGGTCGACTAAACCTCTAGGCAGTGTGATGGTGGTTCTGTGGTTGGGTTTTGGTTTCCAGATGGCATCCTATAGTATTCAATTGATTAATTTATGAGAATTAGTCGATTCAAATACCCGTGGATTCCTTTTGGGGTTCGGTTGGTCGTGTGGTGGTTTGGGGGTCGTGTTGTGGCCTTGGGTGTTCCGCTTAGATGTCATCCTTGGGTTAACGTGCATGGTTGGTTTTAGGAGTTGTGGCACGGTTATGTGCGTGTTGGTTATGCTTGGGACGTGTAGGTCCGTGGTTTGGTTTTAAGGTTAGGTTCTGGTAAGAATTGGTCTCAGAGAGGTTTCAAATGTTGGCCTTCGAGTTAGGTGTTGGTTGTCCTGGTGTGTGTGGACTGGTCCTGGTACGTGGACGGGTTGTTCGGGTAAACAAATGACGCGTGTGTGTGGCATGTGATGTCTTATCGAGTTTTGTGGTGTCGTATGTAGGACATCGTGATTATACGTGCTTTTGTGCCTATAGAACTGTGGATAGTTTTATCTTTGTGCATGATATGCAGGTGAGTGGCCTATGTGGTCTTGATGCCTTTAGGGCTTTGAGTTTTGTTATCCTGTTATATGCGATTTTATCCTATGGTTTAGGTATGTATAGAGATGCCTGTTGATACGTAGAATTGTATCTAAATTGCATATGTGGGGCGGGCAATGGTCTCTCGGTGAAAGTCCGTAAAATTGTCTATGTGGGGCGGACAATGGTCTTTCGGTGAAAGTCCATAAAATTATCTATGAGGGCGGATAAGGGTCATACGGTGAAAGTCTGTGAAGATATTTGTTGGCCCTAGTCAACAAGGCATGCGATGAGGGCAGATAATGGTCCTACGGTAAAAGTCCGTGAAGATGTGTGTGTTGCACGGGTGGCATGCGTTGTGTGTGTTGCACGAGCGGCGTGCGTTGTATGTGTTGCACGGGTTGCGTGCGTTGTGTACGTTGCATAGTTGGGGGCTGCGGTCCTACGGTGAAAGTCCGTGAAGATGTATGTGTTGCACGGGTTGTATGCGTTGCATAGTTGGGGGGTACGGTCCTTCGGTGAAAGTCCGAGATAATTCATGGCTTACATGTATTGCATATTGGGACGGATATACCAATTTTTTTAAAATTGTATTATCGGCCTACGGGAGTTGAAATACTGTATTAACGGCCTACTAGTGTCGTAATACTGGAATCGTTTTCAAGGCTCTGATGAGTCGAAAAATAATTTTTATCCTCACTTTCCCATTGCTTGTGAAAACTGTTTTTAATAACTCTTGTGAGTCGAGATTTAAAATCGTTTTCAAACTGTTTTCAAGGCTTGAAAGAAAGTCTAAACCTGCACTTTATTTTCCTAGCATGTTTTTTTTATACTACATGCTTGTCTAGTTTCTGTTGAGTCTTGACTTACAGTGTGGGACTTGCTTTTTTTTTCAAGTACCGATCACGCTGGTTGATCTGGAGGTGCTGGAGAGGTGGAAGAGTTGCAGTCTTCTATTTTGTTTCTATCAGTATCATGTATGCTTAATACTTATTTTTCGGCGTTGGAGCCTTGTAATGTATGCCGTTTGGCGATTATATACAATGCATGTATGTTTATTTTGATAGTGTATTCTCGGACTGAGTGTTGTGGTTGATTGTTTGTGGGTGTTTCACGTGACCCGAAGTTTGGAGCGTGATATATATTATAACATTCACTTAATGTAGCCATTACATGTTATCATTCTAAATATTCCCTTAATACTCAATCATGGAACATGGTTAGACTTGCCATATTTGCGTTCTCCAAAAATCTTAAAATAATCTCATTGAAGCAGAGCATCAAACAATATTTCTGTTTTTATCGCCATAATCGCACAATGCTATCTCAACCTCAATCTCGTGATTTGTGATTCATTCGGTAAAAATTAACATTCTTTCGGAAGTACGACAAAGGCAACATTGATTACAAAACCATTCAAACAAAAGTTTCAACAAGCAGTCCCTTCACAATAATAGATATGAGGAGTGAGTGTTAAAACCCTGATACCTTCATCATATTTTGTTTTCGTTCTAAAAAGGCTATTAGAAATTGAAATCTCTCTTTTAGAATTATGAGATTTCTTAGTATGAAATTTGGTATATTTCAAAACAAAATAGCTAACTCAGAGTGTTGTTCTAAAAAAGAAATTTTTCAGTTTGAAAGGGGGGAGAATATATTACACCAAGTGTTTAGTTCATAATAAATAATTTTTACCGTGTATAGTACCAAACTGATAAATTTCTTTGTTAAACGAGGGTTAACATGTTTAATTTATTTTTTTTTTGAACTGAGAAATTTCTCGATCTATTAACATTTTTTTAGTAGTTTGTGTGATTTTTTAGTGAAACAGAGAAATTTATCTCTTTGAAAACGTGAAATTTGCAAAGAAGGTTTGTGCGTTTTGGATTGAGAAAATTATCATTGATTCACTGGGGTTTGATTATTGTAAACACCGCAATTTGACTAAGCCATATCTTAAAAACTCGTCCCGAATGTTCTCCAATGATGAAGATGTACAATTATGATAAAAGATACCTCTAAGAAATTGTGATATCAAGAACTCGATTCAAAATTTAAGAAAAAACCCTATCCTTCTAAAAACATTCAGGCCGTGACCTCGGATTCTCATAGCCGTCACATTTTTATGATCCTACCCGAAGTCTGTTCGATGTACCCCGAATGGTTTGATTCTTGAGACGTGTTTAATTTCGGGACAAAATTTTTTAAGTAGGGGAGGTTGTAGGGACTCGATCCCTTTTAATTTGTAAAGATTAATTAAGCCTTGTTGTGATGCACGTCGTGGTAAATGGATAAACGTTTAATCACGTGAGGAAATTAAAATTTAATCATGACAATGAATGACAATACTGATTATATGCTTGGTAATGCATGAGAATAATCGTTGTGGGTTGTTTGGGCGAGTTTGAGGTGTTTGGCAAACAAATTTAGACTATATATATCCTTCTCGAAGCCTTGACCCAGCGTTGGCCGCTTGAGCGACCAAGGGCCCGCTCTAGCGAGGTGTCGGTAGCAGCAATCTAAGTTGCAAGTTAGATGTTTCTTTTTTTATTCTCTCCATATCTATCTCTCTAAAACGAAAATTTGAGCCCTATATATCTTTTTGGGCGTTCCTTTGAGCTTCTCTTGCTCCATTGGAAGTGGTTCATTGCTACTCTCTTGATTGAACACTGTCAGAACGATCATCCTACGCGTTGGGAGCTTCGTCTTCATCTAACGATTGGAGGTTTTCTTGATTGATGCTTGCTAGGGTTGGATGTCAGGGTTATATACTAAGAAAACATAGATTTTATTGGTTTTAGTATTTTATTTTATTTTTTGATAAAATTATTTTTCATTTATGAGAATCTTAACGAGCAATATATACGATAGCATTTCTTTAGTGTTATGCATAGATGTCTTTTATTCTGTATAGTATTTAATCTGGTGTGTAGCGTATGGATTGCACACAGAATACCAAATTATAGGTTCCTGTAGAATATAAGTTTACAGTTCACAGTTTAGATAAAATTTGATAAACTATCGATACAACTGTAGGACAGAATTTTAGTGTCGTCTTGGTTACGGTGAACAGATAATAGTGTCATCTATTGTTCCGACTCTCTATACTAATACACTTCGTGTATTGAACAAGACCACATTAGAATAATTAATTTTATACTTACTATATAAATTAATCCACACCTCAAGGTTATTATGAGTGCTTATGCTAGGTTATTATGAGTGCTTATGCTCTTAATTCTAAAATAATTATTATTCGCGTATATTTAGCATTCGTTGTTTTGATTTATTAGATAGTGTAATATATTACGGGTCATATTCTTGGTGAGTTGGATAGCAGTATTAAATATATGACGAATATTAATTATTAGCGAAATTCACATCCTGATTGTTCAGGATTAACGATACCCCCTTAAGGAAACCTATAAATTTTGACTAGGCCAAACCCTACATGTGAATTTAATTATCCGACCGTCAAAAAATTAAGCGAAAGGGTTTAAAGAATTTTAATAAGCTGATTAAATTAAATTTTTAGTAATTAAATTTAATTAGCTGGTATCGAGAATCTTAATGTAGGGAGATGAGTTAAGCATTTAATAACAAGAGCTCGAATAATCGATTTTGAGAATGTGGCTGGCGGTGCAATTACGATTCTTTAGTGGAGTGAATTGTAATTTATATTTTTTATGAAATTGTCTCAGGGATAGGTGAATTTTCATAATTACATTAGAAACTCAAGTCATATATATGTAGTTATCTTAACTCTAGCCCACGTTCCACATAGCATTCATTATTGAATTAAAGTTTCTATGTAAATTCTAAGTTGCTAGATTAGCCGGTTCAAGATCACGACAGATCGTAGCATACTCTACATTCGTCACTCCCATTCGAAAATACAATAAAATGCTTGATCGGGGCTTCAACTCGAAAGATTCACATTCATGGTTGTTGTAGTAACTGAAATCATTTTACTAAATTTTGAAATGTATAATCCCGAATCTAACTTTGAGAGTACGAGTTTTATTTTAATCGTTCGACATCAAAAAGTTTTAAACTATAACCTATTTCGGCAATTACCGGTCTAGTATTTTTTATCGAAAAAATTATATTTAAATCAATAATCTTGGTAGTTTGCTTCTAACATTGAATTCTTGTGTTTTGAGCATCTAAGAGGTAGGATCTATAACTACTATGAATATTATTGGATATGAGTTATGTTTTTGGATCCCTAGGTTAGGGTTTGATACTAATGCATGCCAGTTGTTGCGTCTATGCATGATTTTGCTGGAACCTAACTTCTTATTGTTGTTAGAGATGATTTGATTTGAAAAATAAAAAGTTAGAATTTGATTTGGGGTTAAACTTTGAAAATTTGGGGGTTTTAGGTGAATGACTCAAATGATGAAATTGGCTAAATTCTTGATAAATTTGGGATTATGAAATCTATTTACGTGTACGAATTTCACAAACTTGACAATATATGAAAATGATGTAAAGATGGGTTGGGAGTTTTGAATAAACCATGTGAATTTGATGAGCTATGAAACTACCAGGTGTTGATTTGGGGTTTAAGCTAATATAACGCGAATATAGGAAATATGTGACGTTGAGTAACTAATAATGATGTTAACCCTATGTGTGTTGACTGTTGACGAGAAGAACAATGTTTAGGTTAGACTCATGTTTAGAATTTTGAAAAATGATAAATATAAAAGGACCAATTGTGAATTCACGGATCGTTTAAGTTGGGCTTGAATAGCTCATCGGTGAAAGATTGAAAAACTACGCAGATTTGGTGACCTATCCATCGACTAATAATTGAGAATAAGGCGTTAATCGTGGCAAGTTATAGAATGTACCATTACCTAACAGGTCTTGCGTGGTCCGATCGGTAGTAACGCGGCGCAAGTCTATAAGCTTGTCCGGCGTCGGTTCTCGGAATGAAAACCATGAATTGGTTTAGATATGGAAAGAAGTGAAGAATGTGCATGCGTATGCATGTGTGCTGGGAATTTGAGAACTTGTATAGATGTATTTGATAAGAAAATGAAAGACTAAAACAATGGTATTGTGTATGAAAATGGAGTTGGTTTTGATAGGGGAAAAAATCGATTATATGAAAGGGAAATGTATTGAAAAATGCCTTGGTTTTTGAATAAATCTTCTTGGCGTATTTCACATAACCATCCTCGCATGTCATGCATATGTTCATCTATAGTCTACTTTCTACGAGTTTCGGTTCATATTGTTTAAACACAATTCAAGTGATAGCGGGAAGAAAACCATAGAATGAGAAGTATGATCTTGGTGACCCTTTTTGTGTAGCTTGATAGAATTACATGTCCATTTGTAGTATCTTATGAAAAATTAAAGTTGTAAATGTAATTTTTTTCTGAATACTATAGATGGTTGTATCTGGATTGGAGTAACCCTTGTTGTAAGACCTTAATGCTATGAACTCATATTTTGTATGCATGTGAGGATGATCGATTATTATTTTGATGTTATTCGTAGGTGTTGGTATTAGAAAATATCATAATTCTAGCTTTGAAGATGAAAGGGGTCGATTATCTACCAAATGTATGTTTTACTTTCAATTTGGTACCTTTTTGAAAGTATGTTCAGATTTGTGAAAATCAGGTGTTCTTCCAACACTTAAAATTTTTTCCAAGTTTTTGGGCAAAAACCACATTGCCAGTTCACCACTCGAGCGGACACCTGCTGGACAAAATTTTTGGGTCTTTGGTTTAAAAGGGGGGTTTTGATTGGTATTTTTGGGATATCCTTTTAGGCATAACTTGACTTATTGTTCAAGATGTTGTGCTATTAAGAAAAAGAACTGAGAAAATATCACATTTTCTTTCTGCTTTTTCGAAGAGTTAATTTACCATTTTTGGGCGCATCGGATCGGATATCGCAAATTTTCATTGCCAAACGTAATCGACCTTGTCATAGATTTTCTTAATCTTTGTGAGCTCGTAATGGTTATCGGCTCTGATTTGAGACCTCTTCTCGATCGATCATAGTGAGCCTCCTTCACGTAGTCAAAAAAAGCATTAAATAATATTATTTTTTTCTCAAATATTTTGAGGAGCGGGACAAAAATAGAGTGTCAACAGCTACGCATCAATATCATCTTCCCGGGAGGGAATTCGATCGTAATCTTGGTTCACCAAACTTGCAGATTATTGTGCTATTTCTACAAAGTGTAAAATCGTTGCATCTTGAAAGGCATACGCTACTCAACACGAAGCACCGTAGCAAGGGAATTTTTTTCTTAGGAGATTATGTCAAATGCAACCCTTGATCAATTTGCTGTAGCAAGTTTTCTACTTAATTTTTATGTTCCTTTTTTCAGTTTCATTTTTGTTTTGCATAAAAACTTGGACTGGTTTTATTTTCTTTTTTCATGCTTCAAAAGTTTTTCATTTTAGAGAAGCCAACCACTTGCTAACCTTTGAGCTAAATAAGACTAACGTTTCGCGGTCTTTACCTACTTAGAGGTATTTTATCTTTAATGACATTGTAAGATCTATTTTTAAGAGGGATTAAGTTGTCACATAAAAATGTGGGTCCCATGATTAACAAGTTTTATGCGGAGACGTTTTCTATAACATAGATCTTATAGAATGTATAAGACAAGGTATTGCCCGTGCCTCAAGGCACTACCATTATTTTTTTTAAAAAATTACTCATACATTTTAATAGTTTCTCTAAAGTCTCATATTACTATGAATAACCCATACTAAGAGACACTAAATCGGAAAAAAAAATGCAACACATAGATAATTATTCTAAGTATTAAACTTTTAAAAAAATTTGGTTACATTTTCTATATTTTTCAGATAATACAACAGTTTGACCGTTTACTAAATAACAAAATCAATCAATGCAATATACACAGGTTCTGCCTGGATCCAACAACAAAACTATAACTCAATTAAAACCACCCTAATTTCTCGTGCATATATTTAAAACCTCCAATTTAAAATCAATAGGATAAACCAATTACAAAATAGATAATTATTCTAAGTATTAAAATTTTAAAAAAAATTAACGAAATTTTTTCTTTATTTTGAATAATCCAACGGTTCGACCGCTTACAAAATAACGTATAAAAAATCAAACAACACAATATACGCAGCAATATACGCAGCAATAACTGGATCTCAACAATAAAGCCACAACTCAAATTAAACTATCTTAACTTCTCATGCAAACATTTAAA
This sequence comes from Heliamphora exappendiculata, assembly GCA_034768845.1. Lineage (NCBI taxonomy): Eukaryota > Viridiplantae > Streptophyta > Magnoliopsida > Ericales > Sarraceniaceae > Heliamphora > Heliamphora exappendiculata. Next base: position 44,066 of record JAOTRH010005372.1, read on the forward strand.
ACGCTATAAGTAAAGCTGTCACGCCCCAAAACCTAGTGCCACGTGAAAATCCATCAAACACCAGTTTTACAAAAATAGGTTTTCAAATATTCAAATCCATCTGTTGAAATCACAAGAAAACCTAATATGCATCTCTCATAAACAATAAGGATCCTGTATAATATGCATAAGTATATCGGCTTATTGCGTACAAAACTACCTTTAGGAACAAGTATACCAAAAGAAGGAAACCTATAAAAGTCTTCCGCCACCACAAGCATCATCAGAGCTACTCCTCATCCACATCATCACCTGAAAATAATTTTACAAAAAAGTTCTACCCGTGAGCCGAAGCCCAATAGAAACAGACAATAAAGTTGTAAAACAGGTAATATACAATCACATAGTGGGAGCGAACTCAACCACAACCCAAAATGATTTTCCATCCAAAACCCACAAGTTTTTCCATCAGGCCAACACAAGCTTCCCAAATGATTTTATTATCATAAAACCCTGTTTCCATCCTTAAACCCATGAATTTGAAAATAATGTAAGTAAACCATCATAGTTAAGGAAAAACAATAATCAAAACATCGTTCCCTCGCGAAATGTACTATCGCGGAATAAGAAGAGTAAGATCCTATGTACCGACTCCATCACAAGGGGACAGAGGTAGCAACTACAGATTTCTGCCCCTTTATCTAATCCACATACATCATGGGACCGGTCAGATAAATACAAGTTCTATACGAAGCACCATAACGAACCACTTAATTTACGGGCACGACACCCGAGGGAATTAAGGACCCATCCGCCTCAGTTTACGGGGACTAACCCGAAGGACCTGAGTACCTACGCTGTACACGTTTTTGGACTTATACCGAGGGCAACTCATGCCAAATACATGTCATCCCGGTACATCTAGATAATCTTCTAAAAATAGTACCGTAGCTCAACTACGAAATATTTTTTCAAAATAATACATTATACATGTATAAAGATCCATCCATCAACATTGAGATCAAACAAAATATTTTCAAAATATTTTTTTCTATTTTCCACAAAACATTTCAAAACCTAAGACTCAACCCCGAAGGTGAGCTCCAAACTTCCAAAACATAAAATGTTGAGATTTTCATCAAAATCTTCTGTTTTCCAACAAAAACCACCGTTTTCAAGAACACCCTTTGAAAATTATAAAATCACATGTCATATGATGTACTAAACCAAGAAAAGCAGAAAATATACTTTTTATCCAAAAAAAACCAAGGTTTAAACATAGATATGACATTTTATGTATTTTCTATCGGTGAAAAGCATACAATTACATATAACACCCTAATATAGTAGTAGGGTCTAGAATCCTACCTCGCTGGGTCAAAACCCGACGCCTCAAAAATTAGGTCTTGTCGAAACGAGAATCAGACTAGATGAGCGTGAAGCTAGCAGCGTGAATAGCATGGATCCACAAGCTGATCGTTGAAAACTAGGCTTGGGCAGGTCAAAAATGTAGAGAGTAGGCAGAGAAAATGAAGAAAGAAGCTTTTCTCCAAACATTCCAGGGGCTGGAATACATATAGGCACGCTAAAAACACTGCTCAGTCAACTGAAGAGAGCTTCAGTCGACTGAAGTGCCTCGAGAACCCTTGAGTTCAGTCGACAGAACTCAAGAAAAGTGGTTCAGTCGGCTGGGCCAAGCCCTCCAATCGACCGAACCCAAGGTTCTTAACCTACTGGTTTCCACTTCAGTCGACTGAACTCACCAGTTTAGTCGACCGAACCTGCTTGGTCCAACATACTGTTTTGAGTCTCGATTTTGTGTTCTAAGGCCAACCCAACAAGTCTCAACAAGGTCCGAGAAAGCGTAAAACACATCTACATGCAGTTCTACAACTCCAAAACATAAACCATGCATCGATGATATATAACATGAAGGAAAAACACATCAACATTTATATATATCAAAATAAACAAGGTTCGAGGTCTCACAACTCTCCCCCCTAAAGAAATTTTGCTCCCAAAATTCTCTACAAAGTCATAAGGTAAACAGATCTGGAAATCTAACACGCATCCCAGACTCAAGCTCCCAAGTCACTTTCTCAACCCCGTGATAAAGCCACTAAACTTTGACATACGCAATCGTTCTTCCCCGTAACACCTATTTCTTCGTATCTAGAATCCTCACTGGGCGTTCCTCATACGTGACATCCTCATCAAGTCGCAACTCAGTCCAATCTAAAACATGAGACGGATCCAGCTCATACCTCCGAAGCATAGAAACGCGAAAGACGTGCACGAATGCTAACTGAAGTGGCAAAGCCAGACGGTATACTACCACTCCAATCCTTTTCAGGATCTTGAACGGACCAATAAAATGAGGTGATAGCTTCCCGCGACGACCAAACCTCATCAACCCTCTGCGTGGCGAGACCTTTAGAAACATATGATCTCCCACTGCAAACTCTAACGATCTCCTCCTCTGATCCGTATAACTCTTCTGGCAGCTATGAGCTGTCGCCAGATGCTGACGAATCACGGCAATCTGCTCCATCGTCTCCCGTATTAGGTCGGGTCCCAAAACAGTGGCCTCTCCCACTTTTGTCCAACATACCGGCGATCTACACGGTCTACCATACAAAGCCTCATACGGTGTCATCCCAATACTGAACTGGTAGCTGTTGTTGTATGTAAACTCTGCCAATGATAGGTGATCCTCTCAAGAACCCCGAAAGTCAAGCATGCACGCTCTCAACATGTCCTCCAAAATCTGAATGGTCCTCTCAGACTGACCGTCGGTCTGAGGATGAAAAGTTGTACTAAAAGTCAAGCTCGTCCCCAAAGCCACCTAAAGACTCTGCCAAAAGCGCGATGTAAAGCGCGGGTCTCGATCAGAAATGATAGTCACCGGTACTCCATGTAGTCGGACTATCTCTCAAATGTACAATCTACTCAATCGGTCCACTGGGTCTCTCACTCGAATATGGAGGAAGAGCGCAGACTTCGTTAACCTGTCCACTATAACCCATATAGCATCGTGCCCCATGGGCGAGCGTGGAAGTCCAGATACAAAATCCATAGTGATATTCTCCCACTTCCACTTGGATCCAGGCAACGACTGTAACAATCCTGTAGGTCTCTGGTGCTCCACCTTTACTTGCTGACAAGTAAAGTATCGAGAAACGAATTGAATCACATCCCTTTTCATTCCCGTTCACCAGAACTGTCGGCGTAGATCGTCATACATCTTCGTGCCTCCTGGATGCACTGCAAGACGTGAGTGATGAAACTCATGTAGCACCTCAGCAAACCACGACTCTAGCACAAACAAATGCCCTGTCAACCTCAGACTCTGATCTGAACTCACCACCCATCCTACCGTATCCTTCCCACTAGCAATGCGGTCCCGTATCATCTGAGCCTCCTGATCAGTCCTCTGGGCTTTCAACACACGTGCAACCAATGCTGGCTGTGAAGCTACAGAATATAAAGTCGCACCTTCCCCTGTCTCCCTGAGACACAAATCAAACTCCCCAACAGCTCCGAGCATGTCCCATTCTTAAAGAGCCACAGAAGCTAACGAGCCACGAGATTTCCTGCTGAGTGCATCAGCTACAACATTTGCCTTACCCGGATGGTACTGTAAATCAAAGTCGTAGTCTCCCAATAGCTCCATCCACTATCGCTGGCGAAGATTCAGGTCTTTCTGTGAAAACAAGTATTTCAAGCTCTTGTGATCAGAGAAAACCTCGAAATGCTCATCATATAGATAATGCCGCCATGTCTTTAAAGCAAAAACTACGGCTGCCAACTCCAGATCATGAGTCGGGTAATTCCTCTCGTGTACCTTCAGTTGTCGCGAGCCGTAGGCTACAACCTTGCCTCCCTGCATCAATACACAGCCCAAACCGTCAAGTGATGCGTCGCACTATACTGTATAGCCCAGACCTCGCTCAAGAATAATCAACACCGGCGCACAGGTTAATCTCCTCTTCAGCTCCTGAAAAGCTGACTCACAAGACTCGCTCCATACAAAACTGACTCCCTTGCACGTAAGGCGCGTCATCGGTGCTTCCAGCCTAGAGAAATCCTGCATAAACCGCCGGTAATAACCCGCTAGACCCAGAAAACTACGGATATCAAAAACATTCCTCGGTCGCTGTCAATTCGTCACTGCATCAGTCTTTGTCGAGTCCACTAATACCCCATTCTTTGACACCACGTGTCCAAGGAATCTCATCTCTGACATCCAGAACTCGCACTTCTCGAACTTCGCATACAAGCGATGTTCTCTCAGAAGCTGCAAGAAGACATGTAGATGCTCCTCATGCATCTCCCTCGTGGGCAAATAAACCAGAATATCGTCCACAAACACGACCACAAAACTGTCCAGGTATGAGTGAAAAAATACGGTTCATCTGACCTATAAATGTGGTAGGGGCGTTCGTCAGATCAAACGGCATAACCAGAAACTCGTAGTGACCATAGCGAGTCTGAAAGGCGGTCTTCGCTATGTCCCCATCCCTAATCCGCAGCTGATGATACCCTGACCTCAAGTTAATCTTCGAAAAGTAGCGCGATCCCCTCAACTGGTCAAATAGGTCATCAATCCTAGGCATAGGATACTTATTCTTCACCGTCACCTGGTTCAGCTTCCTATAGTCTATACATAGTCTCAACGACCCATCCTTCTTCTTCACGAACAAAGCTGGTGCTCCCCACGGCGACGTACTCGGCTGTACAAACCCTTTGTCCAGCAACTCCTGAAACTGCACCTTGAGTTCTCGCAACTCAACAGGTGCAAAGCGATATGATAGCATAAAGATAGGAGCCGTTCCTGGAACAAGATCAATGGAGAACTACACATCACGGCTCGGTGGCAACTCAAACAGATCGTTAGGAAAGACGTCCGGATAGTCACACACCACATGGGGTTACTCCCCTCGAACCTCGTCTGGCATATCCAATCTGAGAGCAGAAAAGAGAGAACCCAAGTTCCCTCGAGCTCGCGCGGCACCTAGTACAGACACCAAGCTCTCATCCCGATCACCCACAAAGTAGAAGCAATCACCCTCCGGGGAACAGATCGACACTCTCCGTCGCTCACAATCTATATAGACATGGTGGGTAGTTAGCCAGTCCATCCCTAGGATGACATCAAACGTGGTCATATCTAAAATGATAAAATCATACTCTAAACAACGGCCGACGACATCGAGTATGCAGGATTTACAAACAAGGCTCAACGTCACACTCCCACTAACTGGGGTCTCCACACACAAGGTACTACCCAACCAGTCCATTTCCAACCCCAATGCAGATACAAATGCAAAGGATATAAATGAATGTGATGCTCCCGTGTCTATAAGAACACTGGCCCATAATCTAAAGACTAGAAGAGTACCTCTGATCATGGCCGGAGTGACTGCTGCATCAGACGCAACTGGTGCTTTGGAAGCACTACGATCAGCAAGCACATAAGCCCTGGCATGCGACAGTCTGGTCTGTCCGCCATGACCCTGAGTCGATGGCTGTCTCACCGACTGCGCCGAAGTACCTCCCTCTGCAAACCTGGATGTCTGAGCCCTAGGCTGCTGCGGAGCCTGTCGCCTCTGCACAGCTGAAGCAGCTGGCGCTCTTGTCGCACCCTGAGCATTCCTCTCTTGGGGGCAATATCTGCGAATATGCCTGGACTGGCCACACCCAAAACATATAGGTAGATCTCTCGCATGTGACTAGACCGACACTGAACTCTGAACCGGGCCCTTTTGCAGGCACTCAACTGAACGATGTCCCAGCTGCCCACAGCGATAACAAATCAACCCTCTTTACTCTGGCCTTCCTGCCGAAGCCACTAGAGGTGTAGGTGCAGACGACTGTGGCTGTGATGATTCGAAAAAATGAGAACTAGGTCCAGACGACCTCTGGCGCTTTATCCTGCACCTCTGAAACTGTGCATTCCCACGGCCCTGCTAATTTCCACTCTCTCTAACTCAGCGATTGTCTACCAACAAGCTCTCAACCCGAATAGCATCTTCCACCAGGTTGATGTACACCTCTACATCCAAAGCCGCAACCCTATCCTTGATAGCAGGTCGAAGTCCCCTCTTGAACCTCCGAGTGCGTAACTCCTCAGTCGATACCATCTCAGGTGCAAATCGCGATAGATTCACGAACTTGGCCTCATAGTGGACCAAAGATAGTTTCCTCTGAACTAGGGAGAGGAACTCCACTCGATAAGTATCACTCGAAGATCTCAGAAAATACTTCTCCAAGAAGACTCTCGTAAAAGTAGCCCATGTCTCATCCACAGTGGTCTTGGCAAACTTCCACCACTCTCTTGCATCTTCTCGTAGTTGGAACACCACCAACCTTATGCGCAAAGCATCCTCCTCGATGTCTAGAGTATCGAAGATCGATGTGGTCACCTCTAACCACTCAGTAGCGACCTTTGGGTCTGGCTTCCCAGCAAAGATCAGAGGATCCAACCGTCGAAACTCCCGCATAGCCACAGAAGCCCTTGGCTCAGGAACCCGCACACTAGCCCTGGTTTCTTCTGCCATAGCTCGCATAGTGGCAAACATCTCCTGGACAACGTTAGCGCCGCCCACTTGTTCCTGTGAGGCATGAACGTCATCCTCTTCAGGAACCTGAACATCTGGAACCTGATCATAAGCATGACCTCGGCCACGGCCTCGACCACGACCCCGTCCCCACACTCCCCGCATGGACATAATTCTATAGAAAGCAATATAAACAAGATAAGCTTTTCTACATCATGTTACTACGTAACAGAAACACATAATCATGCTATCATATAGCCACATAAGATTATGTTAACACGAACCACATTTCGAGGAGAACTAACAAGACAGATTCATCCATTTGGATAACCTATTCAGATTTCCTGCTAAAAAACACGTCTGCCAAACGCGTTTCTAACTTGGCTTCCAAATCTGTTATTCCAAACACCCTAAGGCAAGACTTATCAATCTTGAGATTCTACCTCCATACCCACATATACACATTTATCATGCTTAGAAAGCTATTAACATGTTATAAACCAACGTTTACACACATGCAACCAAGCATACACAATCAACCTCACCAAGTGATAAACCCTCTTCCCATAGCTCTTAGGTATTCGAACTCAGAGCTCTAATACCAATTTGTCACGCCCTAAAATCTAGGGCCACGTAAAAATTTACCAAACACCAGTTTTACAAAAATAGGTTTTCAAACATTCAAATTCACCTGTTGAAATCACAAGAAAACCCAATATGCATCTCTCATAAGCAATAAGCATCATGTATAACATGCATAAGTATATCGCCTTATGGCGTACAAAACTGCCTTCAGGAACAGCCATACCAAAAGAAGAAAAATTATAAAAGTTTTCCGCCACCACAAGCATCACTAGAGCTACTCCTCATCCACATCATCACCTGAAAATAATTTTATAGAAAAATTCCACTCGTGAGCCGAAACCCAATAGAAACAGACAATAAAGCTGTAAAATAGGTAATATGCCATAACATGGTGGAAACGAACTCAACCACAACCCAAAATGATTTTCCATCCAAAATCCACAAGTTTTTCCATCAGGCCAACACAAGCCTCCCAAATGGTTTTATTATCATAAAACCCTATTTCCATCCTTAAATCCATGTATTTGCAAATAACGCAAGTAAACCATCATAGTTAAGGAAAAATAGTAATCAAAACATTATTTTCTCGCGGAATGTACCATCGTGGAATAAGAATAGTAAGATCCTATGTACCGACTCCATCACAAGGGGACAGAGGTAGCAACTACAGATTTTTACCCATTTATCTAATCCCCATACATCATGAGACCGGTTAGATAAATGCAAGTTCTATACGAAGCACCATAACAAACCAATTAATTTATGGGCACGACACCCGAGGGAATTAAGCACCCATCCACCTCAGTTTACGGGGACTAACCCGAAAAACCTGAGTACCTACGCTGCGCACGTTTCTGGACTTAGACCGAAGGCAACTCGTGCCAAATACACGTCATCCCGGTACATCTAGACAATCTTCTAAAAATAGTACCATAGCTCAACTGCGAAAATATTTTTTCAAAACAATACATTATACATGTATAAAGATCCATCCATCAACATGGAGATCGAACAAAACATTTTGAAAATATTTTTTTCATTTTTCACAAAATGTTTCAAAACCTGAGACGCAACCCCGAAGGCGAGCTCTAAACCTCCAAAACATAAAATGTTGAGATTTTTATCAAAATTCTCTATTTTCCAACAAAAACTACCGTTTTTAAAAATACCCTTTGAAAATCATAAAATCACATGTCATATGATGTACTAAACCAAGAAAAGCAAAAAATATACTTTTTACCCGAAGAACCAAGGTTTAAACATAGATATGACATTTCATGTATTTTCTATCGGTGAAAAAGCATACAATTACATATAACACCCTAATACAACAGTAGGGTCTAGAATCCTACCTCGCTGGGTTAAAACCCGATGCCTAAAAAATTAGGTCTCATCGGAATGAGAATCAGACCGGATGAGCGCAAAGCTAGCAGCGTGAATAGCAGGGATCCACAAGCTGATCGTTGAAAACTAGGCTCGGGCGGATCAAAAATGTAGAGAGAAGGCAGAGAAAATGAAGAAAAAAACTTTTCTCCAAACATTCCAGGGGCTGGAATACATATAGGCACGCCAAAAACACTGTTCAGTTGACTGAAGAGAGCACTTCAGTCGACTGAAGTGCCTCGAGAAACACAAACCTCCACAGTTCAGTCGACCGAACCCTTGAGTTCAGTTGACGGAACTCAAGAAAAGTGGTTCAGTCGACTGGGCCAAGCCCTCCAGTCTACCGAACCCAAGGTTCTTAACTTACTGGTTTCCACTTCAGTCGACTGAACTCACCAGTTCAGTCGACCGAACCTGCTTGGTCCAACATACTATTTTGAGTCTCGATTTTGTGTTCTAAGGCCAACCCAACAAGCATAAACAAGAAGAAAAAACACATTAATATTTATATATATCAAAATAAAACAAGGTTCAGGGTCTCACAAAAGCATTAAATGAAGTTATTCAACACAAAAATCAAAGAATAAGATAAAAGAGTACAGTCAAGTGTCACACAAAATTGCTTAAGATCCAATAATTTTTTTTGTACCACACGCCTACAGAAGTCAATTGTAATAAATCAAGTAAAAATGCTAACAATTCTCCAACTTAAAACTTCACACATAAAAATGTTACTGTGTTTAGCATATGCAAAGATATGCATGTTAAAATGGCACATGTATAGCAAGTTACAATGGGACAAAACATAGATACGGGGAGATAACAATTCTTATACGATAAAACACACAATAAAAATATAACAATTCTTTCCTTCATTTCTGATTAGTGACCAAACACAAAATAAACACTTATGTGACCAAACTCAAAATTTTGACCAGTACACAAAAATGAACTCAACTAAAACAACTTAACTTAAATTTAACTAACTAATACAATTTGAAGCAAATTAAAATGACCACCCTGCTACTAACCTACTTAAAATCTGTATTGTATTTCTTTAGCCTCTTTTTTAGCTTTTTCTTTTGGTGATGAGTCCTTCAGTACTCCTCTTCTTACCTTATAAAAGCACTTCAAACACGTTAACCACAATCTAAGCAAACTGTAACCTGTAATAAAATCAAGCAACACAATCCGGACATCCACTAATCTATATAACAAATTCATGATAATTGTACTTAGCAAAACCCCACCAATCCCCACCAGATCGAAAATTTTGAAATTTGTAGCAAAAAAGATCTAAATTCCCAAAACTACCATGATGAACTCAATGAAGAAGAAAAAGAAAGGTTGGGATTTAAGGTTTCAATGAAAATTAAACAAACTACAAATAACCACACATATAACTATTACAGATAGAATTTCATCAACATTAAGAATGCTAACTATGGCCAACTCCAAACATGATTTTATATTTACTAAACACTTATAGTGAATCTGGTCCAAAGTGGTATTAATCTCAAAAGTTAATAATGGCATCAATAGAGATTAAAACCTCTTAATGCATAAAGATAATCACATATTTAAAACTCACATGAAAAAATAAAGATTTATTCCAATATTAAACCATTTCACTCAACAATCGTACCAGAAAAGAATCAATAAGAAAATTGAATGTTCATTAACAAAGTTAATTGGTGTCAAAACTTGTGATTTAAACTCAAACAATATCAAGAAAACAATAAATATCACCAAATTGGTAAATAGTTTGCAACTTAAAGTTCATCAAGTTAATCCAACCTAAAACATAACTAATAGCATTAATTTAGTATCTAAATCAACATAGTGTACACAAATCTGTATAATAACAAAAACAAAATTAAAATTCTCAGATATGGGGGAGAATCACCAGATATGTAAACGCAAGCTGTAAAATACAATACATCAATCTAAGCATAGAAAGTTGTAAACTATCTAACCTTTAGATTAAATTGTAAAACCATTTTATGGACAAATATTCATTCTCGAATGTGCTATACCAAATTCTGCAGAAATGATACCCCAAATGAGGATTCAAGTATATAGAAAACGAATTAAATCCTGATCACTAACCAAAAGTAGTTAGTAATATCCATACGAATTAAATCCTAAACATGGTGTGAACATGTTTTGAAGCCCTGTCATGCCTTGTCGTGCCTTTTTTGAGTTTCGAGATAATCAAGAACAAAATATATTTAAAAAGGTGAAATAGGAAAATAAATAAATCAACAACATACTCACATCACACGTTTTCTGCCCCCACATCACCTAGACACCCACTTCTCCCTATTTCTCTCCCTTTCTAGTAGTAATTATGCATACTATGTGTAATTCTTTTTAAATTCAAGGAATGAAAGAAACAAACCTTTAAAAAATCCATAGAGTTGATGGGTGGAGCAATTGTAGAGGAAAAGGGGTAAGCATGTTGTTATTGCCCGAATTAAATCTCGATAGCATGGTGAAAAACCTGGGAAATCATTAAAAAAGCATGAATTAAGAAGAGCATGTGATAAAAAAAATTAACAGAACTACAAATCTTAAGAAATAAATAAATTAGCAAGCTTAAACTGCTGCAATCAGTTCTTAGCTATCATGAAAGTTAGGGTAACATAGTGGTTTTAGAATTAAGACTTAAACTGTATCATGTTTTATTATATAGATTTTTCTTACCAGTTATTCTGCTCGGTCCCCTAGCAATCACAGGAAGGAAAAGAAACTGCTTAAGATTTAATTATTGGAGTTAACTCAAAACAAAACAAAACGAAACAAAACACTCCTCCTCGGATCATAGTAGAAACAAAGTTTTGAAAATTATTACTAAAAACAGATTAGAAAGTCATAGTTTTAGAAAGTTTAGACCAAAACTAAAGTTAAGATGAAATAATAGAGCGCAAGTGCAACACGTTGAAGATTTTACAAAAATAAATAGGAATAAAAGATTTGATTAGTTAAGCCATAAACAATGGCATAAATTGATGGCTAGAATTACTTCATGGTGCTTAAGTTTCTTGGGGACCAAGGCTTGAGAATCCTCTGAAGTAAATTGGTCATCACGTGTGATCGAAACCCTACCGCATGAAAGGAAAGGGAAAAAAAAGAAAAAAAATAAATGCTACTAAGATAAACTTCTTGACAATCAATCGGTGGAGCTTTTTTTACGAATTTAACCAATATATAAAAGCAAGAATCAACCTGAAAATTTGGCTTTCAAAACTTGTGTAAAACCTTTGTATCACATATTAAAACAAACTATTGGCCAATTCACAAATCATTCAGTCCTTGATCTATCTACAAATAAAGTAACATACCTTTAACAATTGAAGTTTAATTTTAATGCCATGAAAAAGCTTTATTGATATGTAACATACATTTAACAGTCTTTGATCTACAAATAAAGTGAAATGGAGGTAATAGCAGATTTTCTTTTACCGTAAATCTGGTTTTTTTTTCTTAGTTGTGAATCTAGTTATAAATTAGAAAACCAGATCTATCTGGGTTTTTTTTCTAAGTTGTAAAAATTACAACGGAAAATGAAAATTTTCTTTTCTGGGTTTGAAAAAGCTAAAATACAACTAATAAATTAATAGCATTTATTAGCAAAACTAATCCCTGGACGAAATTAATAGCATTTACTCTGCCAAGATGTTCCAATGTCAAATATATATATATATATTACATTATAATCAATTTGACCCACTAAGGAAATGAATTTCTATTAGAAGTAGTATCTATCCATAGCCATTGCAAAAAAGTAAAATTACAAATGCGAAGAATTTATGTTAACTTACTAATAATGTGGTGGCTATAACTCCAGGTAAACCAAACTCTATCGGGAGTCTGTGCTTTGCTTCCAAAAGTTTCGACTATATCACCGTAAAATCACATTGAGTGAGCCATTACAACAGTTAATAGAAAATTTGCAATAATATTGTTTATTTTTGTCTTTTTTAAATTTTTTTATTAACATTTAACCCAAACAGGCCTATATAGGGATATATTTGGACGAACAAATTAGGATATCCATGTTTATGGAAAAATGTAAAATGCTACGTAAATTTGCAAATTTACCATAAGCATTAGAATGACAAAAATTTGTAAATTTGAAAATTTGTTCATCAACTCATACCAAATGAAAAAAAAAAATTTTAAGGTTGTTTATAAATAAAATAAAATCATGTCTTCCCAAAAATCATAAAAATCATAAAGTGATCCAAAAAGTAAACACTAACACCAAGAAATATCATCCAACAACTTTACTATAATTCAAAACTCAGTACATAACAGTTTAAAAACATCATCTAATAACTTGAAATTCATGTTCAGTAAAATGACTATTAGAACAGTTAAAACTAATAAAGGTAATCCAATCTAAGCAGAACTGGCAAAGGTGGAGTTCTTAATTTTCTTAAAGCTCCATGATAAGAATTCAATCGGGTGATGCTAAGAATGTTGATAGAATCACATAAGAGCCTTAAGTTCCTCAACCTTCTGATCAAACTAATTATAGGATAACAATTTGAAAGGGATAAAACCAACTAAATCCAAATAAATCAAAAAGAAGGAAAAAATCAAGAGAACATGCATTGAGATCAAAATATTAAAGTTGGTAAATGTAACCCCTGAAAACATAATGACCACTAAGATGAATCATACCATGGCTTAGGATCTTCCAACATAATTTAGTCCAACCAAAACCATCTTCAAGGTATGATACACACGCAAATTTATTGTTAATACGTTTTAGATTTTTTTTTGTTTAAAGACTAACCAAGTCTATCCATAAAATTGAATGGAGTTATAAAAGTTCTTAATGAAGAGGTAGAAATTGGGTGTTGGGAGATAATCCAACACCATAAATATATACATGCTCGGTGATCCAGAAAATACATCTTTATTAACTTTCAACAATTACAATAATCTAAATTACAGAAAAATAAAATAACAGAAACAACATGAATAGAACTTGCAAACCGAGTCCTGCAATCGCAGTTTCCTTA
>JAOTRH010005373.1:0-23808 GCA_034768845.1 Heliamphora exappendiculata
AACTTGAAACATAGTTAGGGTGTTAAAGCAATTGATCAATTCATGTTGACATACTTGATAAGATTCAAGTATACATTACCTAAAATGTTTTGACTTGAATTTCAATTGAGATCAACACAGAAGAAAAATTCTACTTAAAGAATTCTTAAATGTTTGAATCTTTTGAGATACAAGTTATTACTTTTTGGCTAAGGTGTCAACCTTGATTGTTCAAAATGGGTTAACACTTTCATTTTGGAAAACAAAATTATTATCCAATTAAAGACAATTATTTATAGAAAATGAATTATGAAAATCATCAAAATCAATTAAAGAAGCTCTTGGGCTAACATTCTTGAACTTCTTTAATCTAATTAATTAAACCTCTCATTTGCTCATATCTTATTATTTTGAATTTTCTATTAGAATACCCATATTAACATTATTCATTATCATGTATCTCAATTTTACTTTCACATACCATTAATTTAACCGTTAATGAACAAAACTTTATAACACCTACGCCTAAATTTAATTTTGTCCCCTCACTTAACCAAAAACATGGAAGGACAAAAATAAACGCGTATCGGGTCGTTACAACTTGGGTTTAAGAATTTTGGACTGCATTGTTAGGCTATTTATTCAAGTTATTAGGTCAATGGTCCACTTAGATCATTATAATCTAAACATAAGACCCAAACATAGCTAGTTACCGTTGAGAAGGGAAAAAAAAGTTGATTTCTCCAATGTCTAAATATATGAGGTGTGTAGCTTAGCTTTGTTTATCATGATATTATATGAAACTTCGGTGGCAATAGCAAGAGGTTGCTTCTTTTGCAGTAGTGCCCCACTTGAAAAGAAAAGAAAAACTTTCAAAAATTGAGTTTTTATTATTTGTGTGCTAAATAACTTTGGAGTTCAGGAAGAATTGGGAACTAATTGTGATATAAGGGACTTCAAACTTCAAGAAACTTTCATGCCAAAAAAAAAATGGGATTATTATTCATTTGATGAAAGTTTCAGGGTAATTTTGGGGAAATCTTGATAAAGACAGAATTTGTTTACTATGATTGGCAATACTTGTTCCTGGTTTAAATACAATAACAACTATTCATTCAAAAGATGGATTATCATAGTAATGAGATAATTTCATTTGTTCACTTCAAACATTTGCATTTTTATAACATTATAACTGAAAGAGAAATGGAAAAAAAACTCACCCTACTTGTCAATGAGAAAATGGGATTTGAGAGGACCAAGCTATAAAATGGCATTAACAAGAAATATATGCAATCCAACTAAAATATTAACGAATCTTCAAAATTTATAGTGGTGGTTATATAAAGAAATTTAATCTTTACATTGTTTGGAAACATAAATTAATTGTTTGGTTCATAGATTTGTTCACTCCAAGTGTTTGTATCTTTGTAACTTTATAATTGCTAGCATAGGCCAAACCCAAAGAAAATGTAATTCAAACAATTTCAAAATCAAATGTTAAAGATAAAGGATATATACCCAGCAATCCAAATGATGTATCATACAATCTTCACAATGTTTTCAATTTATACAAATTGAGTTATAATACTATTTGGTCTTACAAGACAAATCGAGTCTAATCATTAAAAAAAAAAAAAAAACAAGAATAAGAGATTCATAAAGAACAGACCAAAAATCAAATTGGAGAGAGACACATAGAGAGATCATACTCTTTCATATTTCAAAGAATCACCATTAAAACTATACTCCTTCATGTTCCATTCACCATATTCATTCATTCGGTTGTTTGTTCTCATAATCCACAGTTCGTTTATGTCCATTAACTTTTCCTTCATCATTCATAATAGACTTCCATGTCTTGCCCTTTCCACATACCCTTAGCCACTATTGGATCAATGCGCGAGCCCTTCACAATTTTCTTCTTCATCTGCGTGAAAAAATATAACTTGGCATTCTTCTTTGTCTCTGCGCAAAATATCTTCAAGAGTTGTTTCTCGTTGTAGAAATCTCACAACCTTTATTATGTCAAATTTTGGGAACTAAATTTCTTAAGGAGGAGAGGTGGTGCTGACCCGAGAATTTTTTTAATAGACAAATTGATAATAATTTTATTATCATTATTTTAACAAAATAATAAAATCGGTGGAATTGAATTATTGGGATATAATTAATTTTGAAAAAGGAAGTTACTTGTTTTAAATTGAATAATGTTGTTGTCGATGTCGTATACTAAAAATCATATCTTTTATTATTTTTAGTATTTAATTTTGTTTATTATTAAAAAAAATTTAATTTTATGAGAATTTTAATGAGTAATGTATGCAGTTTCATTATTTATTAATGTTATGCATAGATGTCTTTTATTCTACACAGTATTTAATCTGGTGTGTAGAGTTCAATTTACACATGGAATGCCAGATAATTGGTTATTGCATAATATAACTTTTCAATTCACGGCTTAGATGGAATTGGATACACCATCGGTACGGCTATAGCGCAGAATTTTAGTATACATGTTTTGATTACGGAGAATAAATAATAGCGTCACCTATTGTTTCAACTCGCTGTGCTAGTACACTCAGTGTGTATTGAACAAGACCACGTTAGGATAATTAATTTTATATTGATTATATAAATTAATTCATACTCCATGGTTATTATGAGTGCTTATACTCTTAATTTCGAAATAATTAATTATTTACGTATATTTAATGTTTATTATTTTAATTTATTAAATTGTGTGATCTTTTACGGGTCTATAATCTTGGTGAGTTGGATAATAATATTAATTATTCGATAAATATTAATTATTGACGGATTCCATATCTCGAAATGTTGGGATTAACGATATCCCCTTATAGAAGTTTATAAGTTTTGACCGAGTCAAACCCTACAGGCGAATTTAATTATCCGTAGAAGATTTTAATAAATTTATTTAAGAAGTTGATTAAATATAATTGTCAGTAATTTAATTTAATCAACAGGTATCGAGAATCTTAACGTGAGAAAAATAAATAAGCATTTAATAATAAGAGCACGAATATTCGATTTTGAGAACATGGCTTAAAATGCAATTATAATTTTTTAGTGGAATGAATTATAATTAATATTTTATGAAACTGCTTCTGAGTTGAGATGAGTTTTCATAATTATATTAGGAGTCTAAGTCATATTTACTCTACAGGTCCTTACTGTAACCCTATATATATGCAGTTATGTAAACCCTAGCCACGATATATCATTGTATACAATCGGCTAGTTAAGATTTTGAAAAACACGAGTATCGTAACCCACACTATGTCGTGTCTCTTGCATTCGAAAATACAATAAAAGACTTGAATTTGGAGTTTCAACTTGAAATCTACACTGCGAAAGCTTCTAAACTAAAAGTTGTTGCAGAAACCAAATCAATCCTACCAAGTTTCGTAAAGTATAACTATAATATAACTTTGAAAGTATATATCGGGTTTTATTTTAATCGTTTGATATCAAAAAAATTTAATCTGAAACTCGATTTTGGCATTTATCCGTCTAATTTTTTTTTTGCTTAAATCGTGTTCTAATCAATGGATCTTGACAGTTTAGCCTCCAACAATTGGTATTAGAATCGTTTTTGAATATGAATATAGTTTAATCGAAAGGTTCGAGTATCTTTAGATCTGTGCTAACTTTATTTTGTAAGAGATCTAATCCTAATTTTATGGTCGTTATTTATTTTTTCATGTATAATTGAATGAATGAATTATAATTATATTTTTTATTTTAATTACGAGAGTTGATCGTGATAAATTGAATGTGAACTCGACATAAGCATAAGATTTAATGTAAAATATTATTTTTTGATTCTATTTTTTTTTAATGTTTGAAGAACAATATAGCTAAAGCGGCGGCATCTATACCCAATAGTATCATGATTCTATGGTGTTATTTCGTGGTGTTATTCTATGGTCCAAGCAAAGTTCATGGTCTCGAATAATTAATGGTCATGAGTTATTAATCAAAAGGTGAATGCTCAAAAGGTGAATGCTCATGGTCATGAATTGTGATAATCCCAAGAATCACATGGTTGGTCATGGGAGCACTTGATTCCCGTGATTATTCTATCACCATAATTCATGAATCAAGATTAATGAAGGCAACCAACAACATCATTGAAAGCGACAGTCGGCATTCCAATTCAGGTGGCGGCGTGAATCATTAATCCATTCGGTCAAGCTTCCCGCAAGCAATCCGCAAGGCGCGGTGCGCGCGCGTGGGACCGGCGGCGACGGTTTACGAGCGGTAATAGTTGCTTGCATAAGTCTATAATTCTGACATGGTTTGTTGGTAAACAAAAATTCTTAAACAAAAAGAATTATGTAGTTTGGCTAAAAAATTGAGATGTATATCTTACATTTATTTTTTATATTAACTACGTAGATGATACATTTGATTTATTATTTTTATTTATTTTTTAATTAATTTAGTTTAAATTGAAATTAATTTTTTTATAACGAAAAATAAAATAAAATTTTCTTTAATTAAAATTAAGTTTTTTTAAGTGAAAATTTTAGATATTTTTTTGTTACAAAATAATACGTTTAAGATGATTTTAATAAAATTAAAAATCTTGGATAAACATAAAAATAAATTTTGAATTTTGAATTAATTAAAAAAAGTTTAATTTTAATAAATTATTTTTTGAAAAAATATGTAACTAGATAATAAAGTTAAATTCTTGTTTTTTATTTAAAATTAATGTTTTAAATAATTAAAATTTAAAATATTTTATTTGTTATACATTAAACATGAAAAGATGATTTGAAAAGTCAAAATTTTTTAGAATGTGTGATTTTTCAAAATTAATAAATTTATTTTAATTAAATATTTTTTTATAACCCTCGAAATTTTTTTAAAAAAACTAAGTGCGAGAGAAAATTTATTTCTAGATAAATCATGCAGTCTCTATCACTAGTTCGTAGGTAATATAATTAATTTTGCGTATTTCCATTTGGAAGTTCTTTTCAATCGGACAGAATTAATTACGGAATCATCGGTACGAACCTCCTTTTGAGATAATTCTAGATAATTGTTAGTGTAAGCCACTTTTCCATATGAAAGGTTCATTGCAAAGTAATTGATTCGAGATTAAGTGATGGTTAATACTTATCTATAAATAATAGTATCATTTTCATCTGAGTCACTGCTATTATTTATAGGACCAAAACTACGTCAGCTGTTTAATTTTATTTGACATCGTCTATTGCCTAGATAATAAAATTAATAAGAATTAACCTGTTTTGACAAATAATGAATAGTAGACGTCCTTCCTAATAAGGCATGTTATTCACAATGTACTAGGCTGCTGATAATTTTTTTTTTTAAATAGTAAAGGGAACCAATTTTAAAATAAAATTCAAAGTTAATTATGTGATTCTCAGGATAAAATAAATTTCAATCATCTCACAACAATACTCAAAAAAAATAAACTTACGGGTCCGAATTATGTTGACTAAAAAAGAAATATAGATATTGTTTTAACTGTCGAGGACTATAAATTTGTATTATCTATGATTTGTCCACCAATACCTGATGAGGGGGCGATCGAACAGCAAACCTAAGCTTATTAGAAGTGGCAGAAGGGTGACCAAATGGCTCGTTGTTACATTTTGGCTTCTATGTCAAATGTACTGCAGCATCAGCATCAGTTTATACCTAGTGTCTATAACATGATTATGAACCTCAAAGAAATGTTTGAGGATCAAAATTATGCCGCTAGCCAGGTGGCTATAAAGTCTCTGATGAACATAAACATGGCTGAAGGCACCACAGTTAGGGATCATTTTCTAAAAATGATCAGTCTTCTGAATGAACTCGAGATCCTTAGAGCTAAGATTGATGAAAAACCAAAGTCGATATCATACTCTAGTCACTGCCGGATAGCTTTAAGCAATTCTAGCTGAACTATACTATGAACAAACTTAGTTTTTTTCCTGGAAAACTACTTAAAGAACTTTAAGCAGCTCGGGGTGTTCTTAGGAGGCCAAGTAATGTGTTTGTTGCTGAAAAACGTTCTTTCTCTAAGTCGAAATGCAAGAAGAAAAAAAAAGTTTAGAAATAGGGAAGCACAAGTCCAAAAGCAGCTAATGGGCCAAAAAATGGTGTGAAAAAGTCGAAAAACAAGTATTTTCATTACAACCGACAGGGCATTGGAAGAAGTAGTGTTCAGTTCTTTTTCAGCAAGTAGGACAAACCAGGTAATTTTTGTTCACTGGTTGTTAAAATATGTTTAGCGTGTTATCTATCGATACCTGGTGTGTAGATACAAGAGCCACTAATTATGTCTGCAATTCTTTGTAGGGCTTTCAAAAAATCAGGCAGTTCAGTGATAGAAAGACTTACCTACACATGGGCAATAATACCAGGATGGAAACAGTTGCAATAGGAGATGTCACTCTTTCTTTTAGTAGAGATAGGATTTTAACTTTTAAAAATTATCTTTATGTACCTTCTATTAAAAGAAATTTAATTTCGATTTCTAATTTCGTTAAGAATAAATATTCGATTTATTTTAATGATTCTGTGGTTATTAAAAAAATAAACGTTTTATTTGTTCTGGTACATTGGTAGATGATCTTTATTTTATTACTCCTATCTCTCCTATATTGCAATTAACTAATTGAATAATACATCTAATTTACCAATTAAGAAAAAGAACCTTCTTTAATGAATCAAATATTTCTTTGGTACTTACGTCTGGGTCATATTAATATAAAAAGAATAAATAGACTGGTTGAAGATGAACCTTTAGGTTCATTAGAAGTGGGGGCATTTTCAGTCTGTGAATCCGTTCTTGATCGGTAAAATGATCAAGAGGCCATTTTCGGTTAAAGGCTATAGACCTAAAGAGTTATTGGAACTGATTCACTTTGACTTTGTGAACCCATGATTGTCCAGGCTAGAGGAGACTTTGAGTACCTCGTCACTTTGATTGACAACTACTCAAGGTATGGATACGTTTATTTGATGCACCGTAAATCTAAATATTTTGAAAAATTCAAAGAATTAAAGACAAAAATGGAGAAGCGTCTGGGTAAATGTGTCGAGACACTACGATCCAACCATGGTGGTGAGTACCTCTTTGTAGAGTTTAGGGATTATTTGTCAATAGATAGGATTACAGCGCAGTTGACTGCACCAAGTACTCCACAGCAAAATGATGTAACAGAAAGAAAAAATAAGACTCTTATGAAAATGGTAAGATCAATGATGAGTTATTCGAATTTATCTGATTCGTTTTGGTAATTTGCATTAGAGACAGTAGCTTACATTCTGAACTTGGTACCTTCTAAGTTAATACCTTCAACTCGCACAGAATTATGGACCGGGCAAAAACCTAGTTTGATCAAGCCATTAAATCTTACTGTTTTGATCAAAATTCTAACGAGTCCTATGTGTACAAGAAGCGTGATGGAAGTGTGGTGGTCTTTTGAATACTTTATGTGGATGACATCTTACTTATCGAAAATAATGTGGGGTATTATCTTTGATTAAAGTGTGGTTATCTGGGTAGTTCGATATGAAAGATTTGGGAGAAGTCAGTCACATCATTGGGATCAAGCTTATGCGAGATCGAAAATAGAAGATATTGGGCTTATCACAAGCCAATTACATCGACACTATCCTTGGTCGTTTTAGTACGCATAATTTCAAGAAAGGGTTTCTCTCTTTCAGGTATGGAATCTCTATCCAATGATCAGTGTCCTAAAGCACTTGATGAGATAAAAAAGATGAAGGCAATTTCTTATGCTTCGACAGTAGAAAGCATAATGTATGTTATACTGTGCACTATACCCAATATCTATTTTACCGTTGGCATGGTTAGCACATATCAGTCTAATCTAGGGTAGGGACATTGGATAGCGGTAAAAATATAATCAAATACCTGAAAAGAACTAATGATTATATGTTAGTTTACCAGGAAGATAATAAAGTACCTTTGGGATACACAGACTTGAATTTTCAGCTAGATAAGGATTTTTGAAAGTTTACCTCAGGATATGTGTTTACCTTGGGAGGTGGAGCTATAAGTTGGAGGAGTATCAAGTAATACTGCATTGTTGATTCCACCATAGAGGCCAAGTACGTGGTAGCTTCTGAAGCAGCCAAGGAGGTCATTTAGAATAGGAACTTCTTGTTGGATCTGGATGTGGTGTCTTCAGTATAGTCGGCATTACACTTTGTTATGACAATAGTATAGCAATTGCCAACTTGAAGTAACCAAGAGCCCACAAGAAAAGAAAATACATTGGGCGTAAATATCACCTGATGCGAGAAATTATACAGAGAGGTGATGTTGTGACCAAGATTCCATCGATAGACAACCTTTCAGATCCTTTTACAAAGAGCCTATTAGCTAAGACATTTGATAGCCATATAGAGGGCATGAGATTCAGATATATGCTAGTATAATTTTGAGTATAAGTGAGAAATTATCATCATCGTGTACTAAAAATCATGTCTTTTATTATTTTTAATATTAATTTTATTCATTAATAAAATTATTTTTTTATTTTATGAGAATCTTAATCAGCAATATATGCGGTTTTATTATTTATTTAATGTTATACATGGGTGTCTTTTATTCTGCATAGTATTTAATCTGGTGTGTAGAGTTTGGCTTACACACAAAAGATAGAATTATCGGTTCTTACATAATATAACTTTTCGGTTCACGGCTTAGATGGAATTGGACACACCATTAGTACAACTATAGCGTAGAGTTTTAGTAGACCTATCTTGATTACGAAAAACAGATAATAGTATCGCCTATTGTTCTGACTCACTATGCTAGTACACTCTTTATGTATTGAACAGGACCACATTTGGGTAATTAATTTTATACTAATTATATAAATTAATTCATTCTCCGTGGTTACTATGAGTGTTAATACTCTTAATCTCAAAATAATTAATTATTTATGTATATTTATTATTCATTATTTTGATTCATTAAAGGGTGCGATCTTTTACGGGTCTATAATTCTGGTGAGTTGGATAACGATATTAATTATATGGTAAATATTAATTATTGACAAAATTCACGTAAAAAATATTAATACTTACGATAGCCCCTTAAGAAAGTTTATAAGTTTTGACTAAGTCAAGTCCTGTAGGTCGATTTAATTATCTGACGGTCAAACAAATTAAGAGAAAAGTCTTAATAAAAATTTATTTAAGAAGCCGATTAAATATAATTGTTAGTGTGGCGCCAAGATTTTGGAGTTTTGAAAGTGTTTCAAAAATATGAGATTCAAAAGATGTTTAAAAAATATTTTAACACCTTGAAAGCCAAAATTTGAAAATCCTTTTTTTATTGAAAATAGAGTCGCCACTTGATTTTTGAGAAAAATCAAGAAAAACAAAAATGGCTATTGATTTTTGAAATGTTTAACTACAGAAAAAGGGTTCGGTGGATTAAGGTACGAATCGAAAAAGGTATTAGGCACCCCGTTCGTCTAACCGTAAGGTTGGCCTCTATTAATCATCATTGGTTCTTTTATAGGATTTCTCAAACGCATACAAATAAAGAAAGTGAAGGTAAAGAGAGAACATCCAAAATTAAATATATAAAATACATAACATATGTATATAGAATACCAAAACAAAATAAATAAAAAGGTAAAATCCTAAGTCATGTGGCATGCAATTCTAACTAAAGGATACTTGGAGCATTTTCACATGCAATTTCACCCAAATAAACTAAGCTATCATGATTTAAATAAAAGAATAAAAATATGTTAGAAATTGTTAAAATCACATAAACATGAGTTGCTAACAAAATAAGCTAAACTATTCTAAACATGATTTTAAATTAATTACAAACATGTATATTACTAAAACAAACTAGGTTAGTATTAATATGATGAATATTTAAAAGAAATACTAAATGTAAAATAAAATATGCATAAAAGAAATCTTATATTAAAAAGAGAACTTACTAATAAAGAAATTAAAAATAAGGGTGTTATGATAAAGAGAGCTTAAAGATTTAAAGAAAAAAAAAATAAAAAAAGTGTACAAAAAAAATAGAAAATTAAGCTAAAATAAAAATGTTAAAAAATGCTATTAGACTAATAAAAGAAAAGCTAACTATTCACATTTTTATATTTTAAAGGGAAATAGAAGAAAAAGAAAACAAAAGAGAATTAAACTACTATGAGAAGAGAAAACTATATTAACATAAAAGAAATGAAAACAAACTTAAGAGACTCTTTGTGATTTTTGAATTTAACAAAATGAAAGAAAAGTACTATTAAAAAAATAATGCTAACATTAAAAAAAGAAAAACACAAAAGGAAAGAAAAATAACGCTAATAATAAAAATAAAAATAAAATAAAATAAAATGCTAATAAATGAAATTACACTAATATTAAAAGAAAAAAAATAAATGCTACCAAAGGATCATTAAATTAAAACTTAAAAAAGAGAAATAAATAAATACTTGAACATTAAACTAACATCAAAAGAAAAGAAAAAAGATAAAATGTAACGCTATTAAAGAAACTAACATAACAAAAGAAAGAAATTAATTACAACTATTTAATTATCAAATACGAATATAGTATTAGCAACTATATTCATATAAATATAAGTGTATTATTATAACAATTAACAATATTAACAAGTTATAATTGTCAAAACATATTTACACTAAATTAATGATTCGATAAGCTTAAATGTAAGTAAGTAAATAAACAAAACAACTAATATTCAAGTAAATATGCTAAACACATTCATTAAAAATGAATTCTAATGATTAAAGCAACTATATAAGCAATGTAAAATAAATAAAACAATGAAATTAATCCGGTTACTCCAAAGGGGTAGAAAATGGAGTTAGAAAAACCGGGGATCCAAGCAAAATACCTGGATCGCTAAAGAATCCTCTAGTCGGGGAATGGTGATGAGCAATTCGATCCTCGGGCAATGATCCAAGCTAGAGTATCAGAACTTCGATATCGGGGGTTTAGCTCTCGGTACTTCGACAGAGCTTCGGCGTTGGGGCTCAGGATTGCTCGGCGACTCGACAGAACTTCTCTCACTAGACTTCGCTCTAAAATTCTCCTTTGAAAACATACACTAGGATACGGTTTTTATAAAATTCTTCAACCAATGAGATGCTGACACATTTTGGGACACGTCGGGCCATTTGGAGTTGGCGGTCGCTAAGTTAGGAGTTGGCGGTCGCCATGTTTGAAAGGTTCCAATAAGTTCTATTGGCGGTTGCCACAATGTAAGTTGGCGATCACCTTGTTAGAAGTGGCGGTCGCCAATTTTGGCTAGGATTTTCAAGAAATTCTATTGGCGGTCGCCACAATGAACATGGCAGTCGCCACAAAAAGTGAAAGTTTTCAAAGGGTTCTATTGGCGGTCGCCACTTTAGAGTTGGTGGTTTAAAAAGATTTCATTAGTTTGAAGGTTTTGATGATTTGGTCCAAATACCGAGCTTGGATCATTTTCCAAGAATCGTACTAAGGCACCATTCTAATTGTTTTCATCATCGGATTCACCTAAGATTGGGCGGGGTCAAATTGGGGTGTCTACAGTTGTCCATCTATGATATAACTTGCATAGGAACACGTGATGCAAGTTATATCAAACATCCAAAGACAACAGCCATTTGACCGAGCTGTCAATCTTAGGCCACAAACACACAAGCATGCATATCATGTTGGTCGTGCTCAAATTTTCATCGAGCTGCCTATGTACCCCTTTGCTAGGGATCAAATCAAAACGTAATTCTTGGGGTAAAATCCATGGATGCAACGTGATGCGGATGCTAACATAAACATATGCTAACATGATGTAGATGCTGGTATGATCAAATAACTCCTAAAGATCGAGTTAAGATCTAAAGGGAGCACAAATGTTTCAAAGATCGAGTCAAGAATTAAGAACTCGGCTGGGAATAAAAAGGATCGAGTCAAGATCCTAGAAATTACCCTAACCGGGAAGGCAACAACGTATTGATCGATCGAGTCAAGACCTAACAACCTGGAACGATAACAGGATAAGGATAACTAAAAAGTCGAGTCAAGACTTTGAAACCATCCTTATCTGGAGAGAACCACGAATTAATAGGTCGAGTCAAAACATAAAAATTCTAGACGAAAGCGGGATAAAAATAATTAAAAGCCAAGTCACGACTTAAAATTAAATTTATCGGGAGGAGAAATCAAGAATTAATAATTCGAGTCATGACCAAAATATTTGGGACGAAGCACGGTACAAAAATAATTAAAAGTCAAGTCAGCTTAAAATTAAATTTATCAGAAGGAAAGACGACGAATTAATAGGTCGAGTTAAGACCTAAAAACTCGAGATGAAGCATGGCATAAAAATAATTAAAAGCCAAGTCACGGCTTAAAATTAAATTTATCGGAAGGCGAGACCACGAATTAATAGGTCGAGTCAAGACCTAAAAAGTTAGGACAAAACACGGAATAAAAATAATTAAAAGTCAAGTCACGGCTTAAAATTAAATTTACCGGGAGGAGAAACCACAAATTAATAGGTTGAGTCAGGACCTAAAAATTCGGGATAAAATACGGGATAAAAATAATTAAAAGTCAAGTCACGACTTAAAATTAAATTTATCATGAGGAGAAACCACGAATAAATTCAAGATGAAACCACGAATTAAAAGCCAAGTCACGGTTGAAAATTTCGGATGAAACACGGGATAAAAATAATTAAAAATCAAGTCACCACTTAAAATTAAATTTATCCGGAGAGAAAACCACGCATAAAAATTTTCTTGAAGTATTTTTGAAAAACACCCAAGATTTTAAAACTATTTTTGAAAAGCCCACAAAATAAGAAAATGGTCTAAAAATTATGTTTAAGGAAATTATTTTGTGAAAATTATTTTTGTTAATATTTTTGAGAATGCACACAAAATATGAAGTCAACAAACACACATACTAAAAGGAAATCAAATAAACTCACAAAAACATAACAAAAACCAAAGAGAAAATAAGCTCACAAAAACATAACAAAAACCAAACAGCCCCTCCCAACACCTAATGATGACCCACTGACCTGATGGTAGCCAGGTGCAGGCATGACATGACCCTTGACATGTTGGCGGTCGCTGACATTTTTCCCTCCCGACATGGCGATCGCCACGCCCAAGTCCTTTTAACCTGGCGATCGCCGTGTGGCCGTTCAAAAACCTAGCAGTCGCCAACACTGAAGGAGGCGACCGCCACTTCCAAATGCACATAAGGCCCCAGACGCGCTCAGGTATGGCTCATTAGTGCATATCCCACTCTCTCTCTAGCCTCCCTTGCTCTCCCAATCTCTCTCTTGATCTTTTGTGCCTTCCTCTTACCTCCTATCTTTCGTATCTTTTCCTTTGCTCTTTCTGACATGGTAGGCCACGGAAACCTTGAGGATATCGCAGGAGCCATCTGAGGCTCATCCGCGAGTGAGAGCTCCGTCATGGGGACTCTCGGGGGCACAACCACCAACCTTTCTGCTGGCGGGATCACCACCACGCAGTCCTCTACTGCGATGGACGCTCTTGTGCTTGAGGCGGAGCGTGCCTCTTGTCATGTCACTAAGGAGGAGGCACAAGCAGCTGCCGAGGCACAAGCAACTGCAGATACTGCTGCTGAGGCCGAGATGGCCAATTTTCTCGATCTTGATGCTGGGGAGGGCCACCCAGCACCTTTTGACCCGCATACGTATGCACCGGTGCCCCACCACCTGGTTCCTGGTGGGATGAGGCGTTACGAGCCACCCACTGATGCCGTTGTTGCCGATGTCCTTCTTCGGGAGCCTGATCAGCATATTTCTCGCCAGTGTCCATCGGTAAGTTTCCTATCTTTACTATTTCAATATCAAAGCATGTTTATATGATAAATCTCAAATATAGGCGCATGCCTAGAACTCCTCATGATGATATAATATGATGATGATGATGATGATGAATGACGATTGATGATTGCTGGTGATGAATGATGATTGTTGTGTGAATATTTGATATTTGTACTGCAAATCTTAGCTTAAGTATCTGTGCAATGGAGTTTAAAACAATAGGGACACTATCACTTAGGGTTTTAGATTCAAACAATAAAAAGTGCGATTATTTTAGCAAAAATCACAAAAATAAAGGGCTTAGACTTTTTTTTTAGTTTTATTTTTATTTTAGGGAAAACATAAAAAGCTAAGGGATTGATTTTTTAATTTTTGGGGTTAGACATAAAAATCTAAGGGGCTGAATTTTTGTTTTTGTTTTGAGACATGAAAATCTGAGGAAAATTTGTTTTCTTTTTTTTTTCAAATTCATAAAAACTGGAGGAAATTTTGTCGAAAATCCTAAAATCTATGGCAAATTTTCAAAATTTACAAATCCTAGCAAATAAAGGGGCATTTTTCAAAAATTTTAGAAAATTAAGGATAACTTTTTAGAAAATTTTAGAAAATCCTAGAAAATTAAAAAAAAAATAGGAAATTAGGGTAAAGGGGGCAAAACACGAATTCCAAAGGGAGGATTTTTGTTTTTGATTCTTGGGGAAAACTAACAGAATGATTAACACAAAATGATAGAGATTTACTTGGCGCACCAGGGTTTAGGGTTTCTAGTTTTCTACTAGGATGTGCAAAAATCGAAGGATCGTCACTCACACACAATCCTAGGGTTAGAAAGATTTGCCTGGCGCACCAGGGCTTAGGGTTCCTAGTCTTCTACTAGGACGTGCAAGATTTTCCTGGCGCACCAGGGCTTAGGGTTTTTAGCCTTCTACTAGGACGTGCAAAAATCAAATGATCGTTACTCATACACGAACCTAGGGTTAGGAACGTTTTCCTGGTGCACCAAGATTTAAGGTTCCTAGTCTTCTACTATGACGTGTAAGGTCTGGCTGGCGCACTAGGGCTTAGGGTTCCTAGTTTTCTACTAGGACGTGCAAGGTTTGCCTAACACACTAGGGCTTAGGTTGCCTAGTCTTCTAGGGCTTGAAAGATTTGCCTTGCGCACCAGGGCTTAGGGTGCCGAATCTTTAGGGCTTGAGAGATTTGCCAGGCGCACCAAGGCTTAGGGTTCCTAGTCTTCTATGAGGATGTGCAAGATTTTCCTACCGCAACAAGGCTTAGGGTGCCTAGTCTTTTAGTGCTTGAAAGATTTGCCTGGCTTGCCAGGGCTTAGGGCTTGGAAGAATCGAAAGGTCGTCACACACACATGAACCTAGGATTTTTATTGCTTTCAGCTTTTTTCTGCATTAGTCTATTCTTATATATTCTCTGCTTGTCTTACATTATGGGCTTTGGTGGTTCTACCTCCTAGGAGGTGTTGGAGTGGTATAATGCCCTCCCTCCTCCTAGTCGGGCTATTATTGATGCCTCTCGCGTTGCTCGATTCAACCCCTGTTGGGTAAAATGAGCAATGACCGGGTCTAACTAACAGCCCCAGCCGAGTGGTGGTGAAATACAACTAACACCTTCCACTTTACAACCTTCGAGGCTACTCGACGCCTCTTGATTTCTCCATGATCACCGGCATCTGGGTTGGAGGTGCCCCTATTCCATTTGATCCATTCATTGCCCACTTTACCGACACTGATGCATTTGCTCGGAGCTATTCCTACACAGATGGATAGAGATCGTGTTAGATATACATGGTTCTTTAAGCGCTTTCGCCATTTTCATTGTTTTAAACCCTGCCACTTCGAGTGGGTCGCCCGGGGCTTTCTGATGTATATGTTTAGTACCTCCTTGTTCTCGAACAAGAAGAACACCGTTCAATTGCATTACTTGGGCACCCTGGCTCGTCATGACCGGGTTGCTTCATATAATTGGGAAGGAGCTACTCTCGCCACTCTTTACGGCTTTATGCGGACTTTGACCCGGTTCCCCTATAAGCTCAGCATAGGGGATACTGGAGGGTCTGGGACGTATGCTTTAGTTTTCGCACATTTCCTTTCATCTTATTATCTATCATCCATTATTCTTCTTGCTATATCTTTTCTTTTTTAGCTTTAGACTTATGAGTTCCTCAGGCTTCATGTCCCGCCAAACTCCTCGGCAGACCCTCTAGTCATTCCCCGAGCGGCCTGGTGGTCTCGAGGCCTAAAGGGAAAGAAAGTTGGGGGGAAGACCATTGACTGATTTCGGGTGTCACTGGATCGGCTGACCCCCGACCAGCACCAGAGGCTGCTGATGTCGGTGCTGTTGGAGCTGCTGGTGGTGGTGGTGGTGGTGATGCTGCTAGAGGGATGAGGGGCCTAGAGATTCCATGGAATGTCCAAATCGTAGCATATGGCTTCCATTTTCCTCTATCGGTTCCTGTTCTTCCAGCACCGGAATTCAGGGCTTACATCGGCTAGGTTTGTCTTCCACCTTTCCTTTAGTTACTTCCCTTTTTTACTTGTCTAGCTTTCTTGAGCTGTTCTCTTTTATTCTTTGCAGATTGACCAGGCTTGGCTAGATCGCACAATGTTGATGGCCACCAGCATGAGAGCACTAGTTCGTCAGATGGATGCCACCATGCAAGCAGCTGGCATTACTTTCACACCAGTGGCCATAGTGAGTATCTTACATGTTCATTAAGCTTTACTATACTTTCTTTCATTATTTTGTTTTGAGTCGTACTTCTCTTTTGACAGTCTCCAGTACCACTTGCTGTCATCATCCAGCCACAGGCCCGCTCCTTCTCTTGCTTCGGTCCCAACTCCCGCTCAAGGTCATGGATCCCGCGCCGTCTCCTCTTGAGGTTGTTCTAGAGGATCCATCTCTTCTGCCAGGAGTCGCCCCAGAGCCATATCTTCCTTCTTCGGTAGCAATGGTGATGACAACGATGACGTTGAGAGGCTCTTCGAGGACGTCAACTCAAACGAGTCCGATCCTTCCTCCTGCCGGGTCCACTCGAGGCACCATTGAGAGAGAGAGAGAGAGAGCTCCCCCTCCTCAATTACATTTATGATACATTTCGATACACCTTTAACACATTTAGTTTTTATGGACCTGCATGCCCCAATTTGATACATTTATGGGCCTGCGTGTCCGTATTTACTAGTTATTGGGCCTGAGTACCTAAATTTACATTTGGTACATTCTGTTATACTCTGATGCATTTTGGGCCTTTGTGCCATTTATTGCTTTATATTCATCTGGTGTATGATTTTCCTTTTTTTGCTGCTCAAACAGTCTTAGATGTATGATACAAATGTCAAATTTACACAGAGTACAAAAATCACAAACTGATACATGCCTACTACCTTTTAATATGGCATGTGTCACAATTCAACATGGCAGTCGCCACATCTAACCTAGTGGTCGTCTGGTCAAAAGGATGATGTCACTGTACGGTGTCCTTTTAAGTTGGCGATCGCTCACTCTAAGGTGGCGATTGCCACAATGACTGTACCTTTTACTACTTTTTCAATTTTTAACCTTTTTATACCTTATAAATACAGCCCTAGAGGCCCCATTTTTTGTCACTTCTCATCCCAAAATGGCTAGTCCCCTTTCTGCATGGATTGAGGAATTTTTCCATATTAAACATTTGAACTTGGCCCCTTTCTGTATCAACTCCTTATTTCTCTAATGGCCATAAAGATTGATGGACCATTATTGAAAGTTGCTGCTCAACTATGGGATCCGTAGTCCTACGTCTTCCAGTTCATCCTTGAAGAGCTATGCCCAAGTGTGGAGGAATTTGCTACTATCTTGGACCTGACTCCACGAAGCTCCGTTGTTGTTCCCACTTTCTTCCTTTCGGCTCGACAGCAGGTAATACAACTCTGTGGCCTGTCTAGGATGGAATCTTCTCTTCTGACATCGGGTGACTACCTTGACATTCCATGGATTATTGAGAGGTTCCATCCTACTAGCGACCTTAGTGACCTCGACTTTCAGCTGCAGCATCGTTATGTCCTTTGTTTCTGCCTTCTTGTCCAGTATCTTCTCATCCCTTTTGACGGGCGAGTTAGTTGCCCACTGGTTGACACCGCAAGTCAGATGTGAATGGGAAACGACTTTGTACCGCTTATCTTAGCTGAAACACTGCTGGGCCTAAATGTTGTTCATCGTGGTGAGACCACTACTTTTGCCGGTAGTCCCTTGCTTTGTAAGCACGAACCTTTCTCTTCATCAATTTTTTCTCATATTACCAGGATTTTCTCTTACTAATCTAACTTTTGCTACAGATTTGGCTGATATAGAAAGTGAATCTTAAGCAAAAATCACTTACAGATAGACACAGTGCTACAGCTATTCTTTGTCGCACTTACTACAAGATATGCAACTCTGAGGTAGCCTGGCGACAGTTCTTCTCATCTTTGATTGGCCTAGATAGCACTTGGCAGTACCCCTGGTGGCGAATTCCTGCCATGACTGTAACTACCATGGATCATCCTGGTGTTTTGCTGATTGGGCTGTGTCAGACTACTTTTTATTATCCTCATCAGATCATGCGGCAGTTCGGTCATAGTCAGATAATCTTTCATAGTATTTGAGGCCGTCTATTTTCATCTGCACTGCGGACCCCATTTCTAGCATTATATCAAGATGCCTGGCCTTCTCGTTCACGGATAGAGATGCAGGAGCTGCAGTGTCCTGAGCTTTCTGTCGAGTACAGGACATGACTGATGCAGAATAGGGAGAAGAGAGATAGAGGAGAGGGAAACTAGGTAACAAAGTGGAGAAAGACTTGAGGCACCCTGCTTTGCTTTAAAGATTTCATAGCTTTCATTTTATTTTGTTTGTAAAGTTTAGGACTTGTGCGCCCTCTCTTTTATTTCAAAACTTTGAAACTCAAAGCTAAAATAATGAAAATCCCACGTTATGTTTAAGATGGTTCAAAGTTATCCAAAGTTTTTTGGTTCAATTAAATGACTTTGTTATCGAAATCTAGAGATAAATTTGCGTTGGTCTTACTTAGATTCAAAAATGGTTAAAAACAAAGAATGTGGTCGGACTTCTTAAAAGAAACTGCCTACGTATCCAAAGAAAATGGAATTACTCTCAGGTATTAACACTCTCTTTTTGTGATACCCTAACTTTTGCCAATGTCGCCCTTTCGGGTTTTCAGCCTTGCGGGCTACTCTAACTTTTACCTGAGTTGCCTTTTGGGTTTTCAACTCATCAAGCTTTTATTTTATCTTTATTTTTACCTCAAGGATAGTACTTTTTGAGTTAGCTAAGGTTTACTGGTGTGGAGTGCACATTGCCGTCCAAATCCATAATGATAACTGCACCACCGATCATGATGGTTTTGATTAGAAATGGTCTGGACCAATTCAGTTTAAACTTATCCCTTGGGTCGAAGATGGAAGCTCTGATTTCCTTGAGAACCAGATCTCCTTCTTTGAGATCCCAGGTCTTGACCTTCTTATTAAATGCTCGAGCTATCCTCCTTTGGTATCCTTGTACATGAAACAGAGCATACAGCCTTCTTTCATCAAACAGGAGCAATTCTTCCATTCAATTCCTCTGCTATTCTGTTTCTAAAATACTGGCCTCAGCCACTACTCTTAGCGAAGGGATTTCCACCTCAATGGGAAGCACGGCTTCCATCCTATACACTAAAGAGTATGGCATAGTTCTTGTTGAAGTTCTGATCAACGTCCTATATCCCCAGAGTGCGAACGGTTGATGTTCTGGCAAATCCTTATGTGAGTTGATCATTTTTTACAAGATCTTCTTGACATTTTTGTTTGTCGCCTCCACTACCCCGTTGGTTTGCGGTCGATATGGTGAGAACTTGTGAGCCACAATTCTGTATTCTTCGAAAAGATCCAAGATCTCTCCTTAGAAATGCGAGCCATTAAACGAGATAACCTCATGGGGGATCCCGTACTGGCAAATGATGTTCTGCTTGATAAACTTGGCAACATGAGAGGCTTTCAATACTGAGTAGGAGGATGCTTCTACCCACTTGGTAAAGTAGTGAATGGCCATTAAAATGAACTCGTGCCCATTTGACGCCTTTGGTGTTACCCTGCCGTTTACATCAATACCCCATACTGAGAATGGCCATGGCAACGTCATGTTATACAGTTGAGATGGAGGAACATGCATAAGGTTTGCATAGATCTAACACTTATGACACCTTCACAAAAATTGTATACAGTCTGTCTCCATTGTCATCCAAAAATATCCTTATCGCAGGATCTTTTTGGCTAATATGTTTCCACTCGTGTGAGGCCCACAGACCCCTGCGTGTATCCGTTTCATCATCTTTTGGCCTTCTTCGGTGCTGGCACACAGCTTATTGACCCCAGAATGCCCTTGTTTGTACAGTCTTCCACCGCAAATGACAAACTGTGCAAATAGTCTTCGTATCGCTCTTTTATCCTTTTACTAGCGATCTTGGGATATTCTCCTTTCTCTACGAAGTTTTGAATGTCAAAATATCACGGGAGGTCGTCGATACTATCCTCGATTGTGGCTGTCACCTCATATGCCAGCTTTCTCTTCTGTTCGATTATCAAAGGCCTCATTTAGACTCCAGGTGGTATGTCAATCATGGATGCAAGGGTGACCAGTGCATCAGTGAACTTGTTCTGTAATTTTGGCACATGGATAAAGATCACTGATTCAAAACATAGTATCAGCTTCTCTAGCTCTTGATGATAGAGAATTAAGGTTAAGTCCATGACCTTCCATTCTCCTCTTTCTTGTGAAACCATCACTGCCAAATCTCCGATGACTTCTAGCTTCCTTGCCCCTAGTTCTAAGGCTGCCTCCAATCCAACTAAACATGCTTCATACTCAGCTTAATTATTGGTAACTTCAAAATTGAGCTTCAAAGATAAGGGGGCGTGCGATTCGTCAGGAGTGACAAGAAGGGCTCCTATTCCATAGCCATACTGATTAGATGCGCCATCAAAATATAGAGTCCACTTGTCATCCCTAACTTTCATCAGCTGTTCGTTAGGAAACTGGAACTCTATGTCTTCACCTCTTTCAACTGATTGGTCGGCTAGGAATTCTACCACTGCTCCACCATTGACTAACTTTCGGGTGACATATTTGAGGTCTAATTCTATTAATAACAGCAACCATCGAGCCAACCTTTCAGTCAGTGTCGGCTTTTCAAATAGGTACTTCAACGAGTCCATCCAAGAGACAATATTCACCGTAAAAGACAGCATGTAATGCCTCAATTTATCGAAAGCCCAAACTAAAGTCTAGCATGTCTTTTCCAGTGGTGTGTAGCATATTTCTGACCCTGCCATCTTTTTGCTCAAGTAATAGACCGCCTTTTCAGTTTCGATTTCATCCTCTTGTGCTAGCATACATCCCATAGCTGAATCAGTCACTGACAAATAGAGGATCAGTGGCTTATTAAGTTCGGGAGGAGCTAGAACAGGTGGATTTTGTAGGTACTGTCGTACAGCTTCAAAGGCATCTTGACATTTTTTATCCCATTCGAACTCGACCCCTTTCTTTAGCAAACGAAAGAGCGGCTCACATGTAGTTGTCAATTTTGTGATAAATCAACTGATGAACTGTATCTTACCCAGGAAGCCTTTGACTTCTCGCTCGATCTTGGGAGGAGACATTTCCAAGATTACTTTAATCTTCGAGGGATCAACTTTGATGCTCTATTGAGTGATCATAAATCCAAGCAATTTTTCGGTGGTAACTCCAAAGGCACACTTATGTGGATTAAGCCGCATCTTGTATCTCCGAATCTTTTCAAAGAACTTTCGTAGTGCTATGATGTGGTCATCCCAATCCTTGGACTTGACTATCTTATCATCCACATACATTTCGATCTCCTTATGTATCATGTCATGCAGTAAAGTAGTGGTAGCCCTCTGATAGGTTACCCCTGCATTTTTTAGACCAAACAGCATCACACGATAACAATAGGTGTCCCAGGGTGTAGTGAACGTCGTCTTTTCTCTGTCCTCGGGTTCCATTAGAATCTGGTTATATCTGGAGAAGCCATCCATGAATAACAACAAGGCATGCCCTGCTATAATGTCTATCAAAACATCGATGTGCGGCAACAAAAAATTATCTTTCGGGCGAGCCTTATTGAGATCTCAAAAATTCATGCAAACTCGAATACGACCGTCCTTCTTTAAAATCGGCACGATATTAGCTACCCACACTACTAGAAAATGGGGCTTTTGCATCGGTCATCTTCCGTCGCAGATAATACTCTTGTAGTCGTAAATACTTATTTGCATCGGTATTGCGACGACAAAAGGGGGGGCAACTGTCCAAGTCGCAAAAGGGTTTTAACGAAGGAAATTAGCCATCGCAAATGTTTGCGACGGCAATTTATTCTTTTAGCGATGGTACTTTTTTCAACGCAAAATACTTATTGAAAACACGTTCCTGTCGTTGCAAATGTTAGTGACGGCCACTTATTCTTTTAGCAACGGCTGTTTGCTGACACAAATAGTATTTAACAACATGTTTTTTCTACTACATATATGCCATCGCAAATACTTTTAGAGACAGTTTCCATTGCCGAAAAAAAAAAACTCCAAATCTATTTGCGACGGCTAAACACCAACGCAACATTTGTTCACAAGACCTGTCTTTAACAAATACTATAGTTCTAGCGACGGCAATAGTTTCGATGCAAAAAAATAAATTTATCTATTCATTCATATTCAAATATATTCATTTTATGTAATAATATATCAAATATTATCAACTCATTCTGATCTTATAACAATATTCATATCTATTCATTCTCATATCTAAATTTTTAAAAATTATGCATTCATTACACACAAATCAAAACGTATTAAGTGTACAAAATATTTCTCAAGACTTCAAGTTTCAACATGTACAATCCAAAATAAATGGTTCTCCATCAATAGTTGCTTTTTTTCCACCATCGCTTAATCTTTTTCCTTCTCCAATACCTAAAAAATAATTAAAATTATTTTAAAACATGATAAATATTTAAATCATACAATACACGTATATATACATGAACTAATAAAATTAAATTGCAATAAACATCGCAATATCGCCAAGCAACATGTCGGCCAACAGCTTCTCCAACTATGTTATTCCCCTTGCGAGAGACTTACATATTTACTAGTTAGTTGGCAGTTTGCAAGGCATGCAAAAATAACTTGGCCCATTTGAAATGAATATAAATGAAGAAAAAACTTATAGCAGTTATATTAAAGCAGTAGGCAGTTTATAGTCAAAAAAACAAAAAGCATACAACACATCATATTTAATCATAGTAGTTATATTAGCAGGTAGTTTATGCAGATTAAAAAAGTTTATAAAGCAGTTTTTAAGTTATAGGAGAGTGAGTAGCATTATAAGTACAGTACAAGAGTTTTGATACTAAAATTGAAGATTGAAATCCATGAATGGCATGCAACATATGACAAATAAAATATGAGTAATTTGAGGTAGTATGCGATTTTTCAACAACAAACAAAGAACATTCAACTTTAAACAACTGTTTTTGTGCTTCGGGTTATGAGAGAGAGAATTTGCTGTGTCAAGTTCTCAACTTGTAGCGACCGGTACATTTTTATTTTTAATTATTTATTGTGATGTAATTAAATTATCGAAATCGGTTTTGAATCATAATTTAATACGTTTATTTTATTTGAGTTAAGTAAATTGAAATAAATAAATTACCGGAAGAATTAATTACGATTTAAATCAAGTAGAGTCATGTAAATTAAAAATTGGGTCTAAAGATTAATTAATGGTTGGGAATATTAGTACTACAAATTATCGGAGCAAACAAGGCTTAAGTATGGGATTTTCAAAAAAAAAAGAGATTTCATCTCAGCCGAAGCTGAGTTCTGAAGGAGCAGAGGAGAGATCGAGAGAGAGAGAGAGAG